>JAMQGT020014886.1:0-188752 GCA_024447675.2 Pterophyllum scalare | reverse complement strand
CACGATCTCATCTAGCCTGCGGGTGTCGGCAATGAGGACCTCTGGGATGTAAATCTCTGACTCTTCATCCTCCAGGGTCGAACTGTTCTTTTCACTAACAGGTGGTTTGTCAGCAATGTATTTCTCATTTTGGATAGAGTCTTTAAGTTTCAACAAATGCTCAATAATTGTGTCATATTGGTTGAGGGAGATGGGTAGCTCCTGAAATCTTTCTCGGGCTGAGGTCACATCTGGTTGCCGAACCTTTTGGCGTCCAAACAATGACTCTGGAACAGACAGTTTTTGCTTGCTGCCGATGATCTGTAGAACTAAATGTTCTTGTGCCTCACCTGCAACACATGTATATATCCCAGCATCAGATGCATGAACCTGCTGAATCTTCACATATCCTAGTGACGTTATGGAGAGGTGTAGAAGCTTGACCAGGGGCTTCCCGTCCTTCAGCCAGTGGACGTGGCCCTTACGGAAGTGGCGGGTTGGGCAGCGAAGGACCACAGTTGTCCAAGGCAGGAGGTACGCGTAACCACCAATGACCAGATGTACCTTTTTGCCCTTCCTCCACTGGATATAAACTTTCCTCTGAGCCAGGATGGTGGCATCAGGCTTGAGAGAGTCTATAATTTAGAGGACAGATTAATAGCTTGATTGTTGGCTTACATATCTGTATTTTGTTTGTAATTTACAAAACCTTAAATTCATGCAACTTAGCTCCCTTTTCTACTTGTTTAGAGCTAGTGGTATTTAATTGTCTGGTATCTTAGCAGTACAAATTACATAAATACAGCCAAATAAAGGGTCTCTTACTTTCACAGAGCCTGAGGGAGCATGGCTGGATTCTGATGGGGCGAGCTGACAGGGAACAGTTCTTAGGGTCTACTGTCAAATACCTTCTATTGTCCTCTTTCTTCCTGCAAATGGCTTGCAGGGTCTGAATGCCACTTCCACATGTCACTGAACACTGGACAAACAAAAGAAATCTATCAAAATAACCAAAACCTCTAAAGTCTCAGTTTTATTTGTCCATCTGACAACATCAATACTGCAGAATTGTTTCTGGCTGAATGGCAGGCTACCTGGGACCAGTTAGCTGTGACCCACTGAGGCAGGCACTCCTGCATGCCACAGGACTGCTGGTTTGTAGGACTCCTGGAAGGGCAAAAGGTGTCAGGCAGCTCCAGGACACTGCCATCGGCCAACCGTTGCTTGCATAGTACCTGCCTCCTCTGAATCCCACCTCCACAGCTCTGGGAGCACTGGGAGCAAAGAAAATACACAAATGCAAGGGGTTAGATTAGTTGCATGTACTAGATTCTCAATTCTCAAACATTTATTGTTATTAACTTCCCACATGACAACCTTTACCTGTCCCCAGTCATGCGTGTCCCACATAGGAGGGCAGTCAAAGCGGTTGCAGGCTTGGACAGGACTGGGCTTGGCGTTCTGACAATCTTCATACCTCAAAACTAAAGTGCGGTTGCTGTCACGAGAGGGCCGGTGGGTACACGCCACAGTGCGAATCATCAGACCTACCCCACATGTGGCTGAGCATGAACTCCACTCTCCTGTTTCCCACCTGTTAGAACAATGTTTATTGTGCTCATTGTGGCAAATTTACAGTACAGTACATACATATACTTTATACACCATGATGTAATCAAAGACAGAGCAAATTCAAGAGGTCTGCCAGAGTACTTTTGAGAATATTTTCTCTTGATCCAATGAGAGAGCACTCTTACAGTCTTATGAATATGCAAAATCATGAAGGTGAAAGTGAAAAGGCAAGAAACATAAAATCCCACACTGAGTTCCACAATATTCAAGAACTCCCCATGGCATTACACTTTTACTTGTATTTTTCCAGTGACCTATTGGAATTAATATTCATGTTGTTGTCCAACACAATTTTAAACTGGGTTTAATCCAGCATCAAAGTTACTTTGGCAGATTTATTCCAAACTGTGGCCTGTGTCCAACTAGTTGCCATGCCTTTAAAGTTTTGGCTTGAAATGAAATGGCAGCAATTTCACTTTCTGCTTGACAGATTGGGTGATATTTTAAAACTACTCATATTTATTTAAGGTTCTGAGGAGAATTGGGAACGAAGCTCGTTCATGGGCTGCTGCTATACTAAGGGCTAAAATCCTATGGCTGTTTTCCTTTCGGGGGAACACTATCCAAAGAGTGTAGCTTAATATGGGATGGTGAGGAGGCCTCAGGGAGGGAGTAAAGGGCCAAGGGAAACAAGTCCAATACTGCATTTGTTGTGCCTAAAAACAAGACTCAAAGCCTGGAAAAACAGGCAAGGGCAGGCTGCAAGCCTCTGGGTTTTCTGACAAGAGTGTGAGCAGTGGAACACTGACAATGTGTACGGTGTTAACCTGAAACGTGTGGCAAACCACAAAATCCACTCACCATTTAGCCACAGCTCGGTCATGTTAAGCAACATGGAGTTTTGCTGTTTGATCTTTTAGGTGTTTAATTTGGATACACGTCATCTGGTAGGTTCACAAAAAGTAGCTTTGAAATGTGATATTCTAACATTGTTCACACACTTCTTGTCTGTTCAATCAAAGCTCAATAAACAAACAAAAAGCGAAATTTCGACTGAAACAGCACAATTAATAATGTCTAATATCACATATAATTTCAACTTGAAATGCAGCAAGCAATGCGCGGTCCCCAGAGGATGATTACAGTTATTTAACTTATCTTTGTTTCTTTTTTTTTTCTGGACCAACATTTTGATCAAGAGAGAGAAATGGGAAGACTGCCATTACATGTAGTTACTTAAGTCATGCTTGACGGCATAACGTTAGTTACTCGCCCACAGGCTTTTCAATAGCATCCCCTCAGGATAAACCCTACATTGTTAACCCCTCTGGTAATGTGGCAAATTTGTCAATATGACATGCAATCACCAAAGGCCATTCCTAGTTGTAAAAATCTTTGCCAAAAGAAAACACTTAGAATAACAGCTGAAGCCTCCTAGATTTCTATTTCCAAGGACAACTGAACCTCGTAGGTAAAGCTAATCACCGTCAGATTCCACAAGGCTTAATTTGCTGATCAACCATCTATCTCTGTCATTCTCTTTTAGTACCTCTTGGACTCAAAAAGCCTTAATAGAGATTTAATTATTCCCACTTCATTTAAACTGAGAGGTACAACATAGTGGATCAGTGGAGTAGTCCAGCTTAATTGCATCAACTAGTGGGAATCACCTTTGGGAGTAAAGCCGTTGCATGTTTAAGACCCAAGAATTTATCCGGGCTCTGAAAAGCGGTGCATCAGTGCATGGAGGTCCGTACTGAATACTGCACATTTTTGGAGGGATACACTCTTGGCAGACTAAGAGAAAGCACAGCCATATTTCTGTTCTGACTTTAATTAATATTTTTTCTTAAACGTAGCCAACCCCCCCCCCCAACAATGCATTTCCTCCTTTTTTTTTGTTTAACTGCATCCATTAATCAAGTCCATTTTAATTTTCATGCACAAACCATTTTAAACATATGTAAATAATAATGATGACGATAACGAGGTCTGAGTGAGGGGTTTTTATTGTACCTGGGTGGGCAGGGCTGAGCTTTGCAGTCCTGGAGGAGTTGAGGGGGCCGCCGAGAGCTCACACACAGGCTTTGGTCCACTGTTTCTCTGGTCTGCTTGTTCAGGCAGATAACCACAGCCTCCTGGACACCTGGGGTTAGAGAATACAGCGATGTCATGCTTACTTTCCCATTACCTTGTATCAAACAACACAGAAAACTGCATGCAGACACTGTAATTAAAAATTGAGATTTCAGCATCCATAATAAAAGCACAGTGAATATTAAAACAGCTCAGCTGTGGATGCACTCTTAAGAGTGTGATGTAAAGTCTTATTAAAAGTAATGCAACATAACTCTATGGGTCTGCTTCTAATATTGGGGACAATAACAGTGAAGCAGGCACTTCAAAAACCACAGCAGTGTGATGGTCCACAGGAGCACAGCCCTCAGGGTGTGTATCAGACATCTGATACTGGAATGTAATCATCTCCGAATGGGAGTTTGTTGAGTTTGGATGAGCGCATACACAGACACTGACAAAAGCCCACACCCATGTGCAGAAATTAAGTTACGAATGCACACACGGAGACAAACACAAAGATACACGAGGCAGGCACGCACACTTGCATGTGGAGGTATGGAGATTAAAGTGGGCCACAATGAATGTTGGCAGGATGTTTAAGAAAGCGCTCTCTGTCTGGCAAAGCACTTCATTGCTGCCTTGAGCCATCGGTGATGTATGACCTCTGTGCCATCCACCATCATTTAATATGATATAACTTGCTTCTGCACAAGGCATACACTGGAATTAGACACAGTGACATAAGTTTAAGGAGCGTATCACATTTGTTTTATTAAATCAACTGGGACAAACTCAGTGACACGCACGGAGTTGGAGTCAGACTGAAAACTCTTTGAGAAAATAAAGAGGATGTGCTTAAATAGTTAAAACTTCAATAGAGTTCTAAACTCAAAATCCAATAAATAGATTTAACAATTTTTTTTTAAATGTTGCACATCTCAAACAACAATAAAGGACATAAATACCTGCAATAAATTATTTGATTAGGCTAACATCACAGCAGAAATGAACTTAGACATTTCAGCACGTAGCCTTCGGAGCATTTGAACTTTTGTACCTGATGAAGACTCTGTGCCAGAATGTGTAGGCGTATTTCTACAGTGATATCAGCCAAAACAAGAAGAAGAAGAAAAAAGTTAAATGTGAGCATATTTGTCCCTGATTTACTTGGAAGTAAATTTTACATTTTTTGGAAAACATATTAAAAAAAATGTTTTGAGACAGATTGCTATGAAATTTGCACAGACATTCATGGTCCCCACAGGATGAAGAGCTGCCTTGTGAGATCTCCTGAGTTTTTCCCTCTAGGGCCACCATAAGGCTAATAATTCTGGTGTTGTTACACCTGCTGAGCATCAGCAAGTTGCTATTGTTACTCAGAGCACGTCAGCATGCTAGAATTTTGCTTGTGCGTGACTGCAGACACTAGTTAACGTTTCAACTCCCCATTTCTACTCTTTCGAGTTCTCTCTCTTCACTTTCCCACATCATAGAGATCAATAAAGATCATACCTCCCCCACAACTCTCCGAGCACTCGGTAAAGCCCTCGTACTCCCAATCGTGCAGTTCCTCTCTTTGCAGTGTCCTGCCCGTCTCCTCCTCCTCCTCCTCTTCTTCCTCTTTACTTTCTCCTGCTCGACCTAAAACTCCAGAGCAGGGACTGCTGTAGCAAGGCTGGCTGGTGGCAGGTTTGACCCCCTCGCATTCATCATCTGGCAGGTCTGCAACTGTTTGGGAGAAGGACAACAGCACTTGGCACTTGACTGTCCGATACTGGGTCCCAGCACCACATGTCCTGCTGCAGGGCTGCCACGGAGTGGGGATAAAGCTGGAGAGGAGAGCAATCAGTGGATGATTTAAGTGGAAAAGTATGAAAATTTGACTTTGTTGGATTTGATATAGACTGTTTCCAAACCAAATCTGGACTGTTTGATAGCAAATCACAGTTTTTGATTTTTTTTTTTTTTTAGCTTTCTCTGTAAACAGATTTTATTCATTAGCTGCTAGGTTCTTAAACTCATTTGGCACTCATAAGATACAGTCAGTGTGGTGATTAATTGCACAGCTGTGAAGCATTAGAATCAGCTATACTTGGATAAACAGCTTTCATGTGCATCCTTCCTCATCTTAAAAAATGGATGAGAGGAAGAAATACTGAAAGGCCCAGAGACTGAACTATCATCCCATCTACAGCGGCTGATCTTCCAATAATTTAACTGACACTATAACTTTCTAGAAAATGCACACAGAAAGGCTGGCTGAAGCTCAAACCGAAGACCTTTAAAAGGTGAATCTACTGCACAGTATGAATAAAACATCTACAATGATTCAGTGATGTTCAATCAAGTGATTAAGGGGATCATAAAAAGCAGCTCTTGTGTTCATTACATGCTTGTAGAAACACATACTACTCCAGATATTCTATTAGTGAAATATGAAAGTACAAAGACAGCATTTTTACCACAACGTGCACCTGAGACCAAATGATGAGACCTACTTATTAATATCTTACATTACCACGAAAAAAGTCCTCAGTGTGTCTCTAAGAGGACAACCTCTTACTTCTACCCTTCACAGTGCCTCTGCAAATAATATATATCAGATAATTTATGGATATATCTCACCATGAGTTTCTTTACCATTGATACCAAAGCACTCAAATTAAAGATGAGACTTGGCCCTCTTTGCGTGGCATCAATCATGTGTAGCACAGAGCTTTAACAACAAAACATGTGTCCAGCTGTTCAAATACTTACAGTCCGGACTGAAGCTTTTGGACAGCAGCCTGATGTTTACAGCACAGAACAGCGGTCCTGTTTAGGTCTGAGCGCAACACTTCTGGTTTCTTGTTGGCAGATGCAGCTTAAAGGACTTACATACGTCATACTGGAGGTGTCTGGTACATGCGCAAATTTTTTAAGGCCAGTGGCACAGGGTGAACTGAATCGTAGCTGTCATTGACTGAATGAGTGGTTGATAAGGATGGTTATTTGAGAGATATGCAAAGGTTAAAAACTGGTACATCCATCAAAAATGCTACCAGATGTAAGGTTCTTCAATTATGTGTACAAAGGGCAGATAAAAATAAAAATAAAAACACATCAGACCTGCTGATCAGATGATTTGAGTTCATGTTCAGGAAAGAGGAAAATGGTGGAACAACCTACAACTTTAAAGGAGACGAGATATGGACATTACTTTTATTTTTATTGCACAAAAGGACAAATATGCAATGTAAAGTGTACACTGTGTCCAGGATAGAAAGGAATGCATTGTACTGCTAAGAAAAGTCGGCCCTTTGCAGACATCTGCACAGGCAGCATGCTAACACAAAGCTCTCAAAGGACTTTGAGTGACTATATGCTGACTCCACCCAAGCAGTCAGAGCCTGAGCTTCAGGAGGTAACAAAGGTAGTGACGAGCAGTTAGGCTTGTAGCGTTGTAGCCTCCATTCCTACCGATTGATGTTCCTACAGCAGAAACTCGGTGGTGATTATTGTGAAGTCTCTTTGGGCTGATCCTATGTGCCTAAAGGCTTCACACTGTTCTGAATGCCTACTTTCAGACAGATTTTGCTACTCTTGAATCTCTGTAAAGTCGGAGAGAAGGGATATCATCAATATGATCCTTTCAAGGACACGGTTCTGTGTGGGAGAACAGAAGCCACACCCACTTGATGTTAAAATCTTCTGCTTATGATAGGAAGCCAATCAGAAGGAAGAACACATATTCAAGTTCCTCTGTAATAGCTTAGCTATGAAAAGAAATGACTGACCTACCTAGTGAGTACTAGAAATCCTTGAGGTGAAACCAAAATGATTTAAATCAGCAAAGTACACATCGTACAAGTATAAGTGCTGCTTCTTAACAGCGCTCCGTGAACCTGACAAGCTATCTTTATCTTCACTTAATAGGCTCATAATGGTAGCAAAGCATATTTTGCATGGCAGGCTTCACCACTGTGCTGCATTCTTCCTCGGCTGAACAGTCTGACCGCAACACAAGAGCACCCTGTTGTTTTATAAGACGCCTCAATAAAGAGCTCATAATTAAGGCAAAGTTGGCTCTGTATGAGAGCTCAAGGGCTCATTGTGTAGTGGGCAAACAAATGAATCACCGGCAGTTAGACCTTGGAACAGGAACAACAAAGTCAACAAGCGAACCCACAGAAATGTTTATCTTCATGCGCCGTTAAAGTACATCTGTCAGTTCAAAAACCAACCCTGATTTCATTCATGGAGGGGAAACAACACATTTTTGTCATATCCGCCAAAGCCCCACGTTAATCGTATCAATTAAATAGCCATCAGTGGAAACATTTTATTTACTCACGGTGAAAAAATGCTTTGGCTTGATTGCGGAACATATATGGGTTTAATTTTTCAAGCAGCCGCACAGTGGTGGTTGAGGGCAGGCATAACGTCTGGCAACGGAGGTACAATAAGTTTAACACAGGAATTTCATTCTCTTTTCTCTCACATCTGTAACCTGGCCCCATATGGTGGGCAGATATTGCTGTTGGCTTGTGAATGACAGCATATTATACACAGATATTTCTGTGCTTTATGAGGACAGACATGCTTCTTTTTTTTGTTGTTGTATTTTTGTTTTTTTGGGGGGGGGGGGGTTGCAGCTGAGCAAAATCATATGTTTTGGCACTTCTCTCACTCCAAAGATAAGTCAAAGTTACAGATGTTTTAAACTGGCTAACATGGTTGCTAATACAAGTCATGCAAGACACAGGGTAGAGTCCAAATATTGTGCATTTTCACAGGGCAGCCATTATTAGCTAACTGATATGTGGGACAAGAACATCTGGAACATGTGAGGGCTCGCTGAGGTAATGTTGGTAGCCAGTGACTGTACATTCTTCAGGCTTTCCGAAAGATGTTTTGACAGGTCACCTTCAGTTTCCAGTCTTACCTTGAATAACCTCATATGTTTTATTAGTTCCACGCAAGTGACAAGACACACTTTCAAATATAACTTAAAGTGGACCTATTATGCTTCTCCTTGGGTACTCATATTAAACATGGCCACAGTTTGAAATAAAGGCATCAGTGTGCATGTGCAAATAATCCCCATGAGGCAGGACTGCTCTAAATGCTGGGTTTCAGACAGTTTTTTCAGCTCTTGGCTCTGTTTGATGTTAGCGAGAGGGGATGCCCCTAATTTAGTACGCTCAGCAATACATCAGAGAAACCCCACCGACCTGCTGTTCAAACTTTCTGTTTACACTGGAAAACCAATCAGAATGAAGTTGACTCAAAGGAAGGGTTAAAGGACCAAAAACCGCTTGTTTCAGACATTCGATGTGGGGCTGCACCAAGGCACCTAGTATGAGATAAATAAGGCTTATTTTGAACAATGAATCAGGCAAAAAACTATTCTAGAGTCCAAGAATAAAAATATGGAGCTGGAAATGAATATAATAGGTCCCTTTACAAGTGCAGCTCCATCTCCAAGAGGCAGTGTTTCTCAGAAGGAAAAATGGGCAGAGATTCATCAGTCTGGAAAAACCTGTGTCTCCAAATTGTGGAACAATTTCAGAATAATATTCCTCAGTGTAAAATTGTGAAGACTGTGAATATCTCATCATCAACCGTCCATAATCTCATCAAAAGATTCTGAGAAGCTGAAGATATATCTGTGCGCAAGGGACAAGGCCAAAACTCGGTATGATTTTTATGATCTACAGTCCCTCGGGCAGCACAGGATTAGAAACAGGTTTGATTGTGTCACTGAAAACATTTCAGAAATCAGTATTTGCGAACAGAGTTCGCTCTGCCAACCACAGGTTAAAGTTCAATGAAGCAAAGAACATGATCCAGAAACACCGCCATCTTCTCTGGGCCAAAGCTCATTTAAAATAGTCTAAGGCAAGTGGAAAAGTGTTCTGTGCTCAGACAAATCAAAATTTGAAATCCCTTTTGGAAAACATGGACACCTCAGCTGAGGAGAGGGATCATCCGGCTTGCTATCAGCACTCAGTTCAAAAGCCTGCATCTCTGATGGTATGGGAGGTGCATTAGTGCCTATGGCACTGGCAGCTTGCACACATGCTCCCAGATGTTTAAAGAGGCAAACATGGTCCTGTCCCAACTTTTATGACACATGTTGCCGCTCATATTTTTCTTAAAATGGTACATTTTTTTCCATTAAAACATAATATGTTTTCTGTGTTCTATTGTGAATAAAATATGGGGTTTATGAGGTTTGCAAATCAGTGCACTTTGTTTATATTTATATTTTACAGCACCCCAACTTTTTTAAAATTGGGTTTGTACTAAAAAGTCCTCTACAGCTGGACTCCATGTTGATGAAAATTGCTGATGACATGAGCACAACCCTGATACTGTGGCCTTTACATGCCAGTGCCGTGCTCTGTCTACTTCAATTTCACCTCCAGGTAAGTCCTAAGCTGCTGGTTGCTGAAACTGTGTAACTGGGATCTGACTTTTTTTCTGCTTTTTTAACCTTGAGGAGCAAAAGTAATTTAATGCTGTAAATCTCTCCTTCTTTTTCCGGGTTATAAACTTTCTTTTGTATAGCTTCAGCAGATCCATCTTCCCAGAATAATAAATTGCAGCAGGACCCAAATACCTGCAATAGTTTTAACAGGCTTTTCATCTGTGACAGGTCCAAAGAATCTATGTGTATGAGCTTGAATTGCACGTTATTTATACTTATAAAGAAGCAACACAGAGAAATGCCTGTAAACCACTGTGATCTGAACAACTTATTTATTTTTCTGTTCAATGCTGGTACTCACGTTGGTTCCTCACTCACAGTGGCGTCCCCCTCGAGCTCTATGGCCTGCTTATGCCACACGGGTTTGGCCTCAACAGGTAGCGTATCTACAGCAAACGACACAAAAATGACAGAGGCTGAACATAAGTGCAACTCTGTATTTAAAGCATGACAAAACACAAAATCACCCACCTTTGGACTTGTAGCAGGGCACAGTCACCAGACACTCCTCTTTGATGTGGGGTTTGGTGGTGGGGTTGCAGCCTCCAGCGTGCAATCCCCGGTGATCGATGCATAACACCACCCTGTAGCGCAGTCCCTGACCACAGGTCACTGTACACTGGTGATTGAAGGAAATATAGTCTGTTATTTACTGTTCTTACTGATTGTGTGCGTTAATCCCTAGTAACAGGCTTTTCTTGTGTTTAATAGAAAGTCTATGTCTTTGACTCAAGGAAAGTAAAGACAGAGCCCTTCCAAAATCCTAGCAGCTCTCTCCTCAGGAGCGAACTTTGTCTATCCACTGCCAAAACAAGCATTTTAAAGGTAGAGCGAGAATGTGCTAAATAAACAACATCCAAGGTTTTTAGGAGGCCACAATCTGGCTCCCCTGCGTGTCTATATGAGCCTGTTCAACCGGTGAGGTAGAAAAACTCTCAGGATGAACAAATATGGGACATTTATGGTAGGATCGGTTAATGTAACAGCAGCTCTAAAAATTAAAGCAAAATAATGAAACTGAACAGGAGGGTTAAATTGATCTAGATGCAATGCCATGATAAATTCAATGTGTAATGGCTCAGAAAGATAATTCAGTGTGTTATATTTAGAGGGATCATACTGGCTACAGTGTCACAGAGTTTTTGCACCCATTGTGGACAACATATGTTTACACACCTCATGAAGGCACCACATACAGGAAGTCACAGATAAAATAAAAATGCAAAAGGCTGTGGGAGAGGAACATTAAGTAGGAGGGGGCGTACTTCAGGCAACCTTTAACCAGCAGACTTGCAGGTCAGATCACACCAGTCATTGAATTCAACCTTTATTTTTGCAATGTGTAGCCATGACCGCACATTGCATGGTTGGGATGCTACAATGCTGACAAAATTAAGAGGCACTCTTTGGGGTTTAAAAAATGCACATAAAAACCTGCAATTCCATCAATAACCACTTGGTGCTCTCTTCAAAAATGGGTCGATCCCTTTAGACTGCCATGTTAAAGGTTCAACTTTAAAGCAGAAATAAACCTGTTTCTGCACCTGTTTACAGTCCAGAGAAAGTTGCTATGAAATACTCCCCTTCATAACAACCTTCTGGAGGAGAATGTTTATATAACTCACTGAGTTAATAACATGCATGCATTATTAGCAATGTGGCACCTTTTAGTTTTTCTTATTAGAGCAGAAGTTTCAAAATTACAAATGTTCAAAAATGCCATAAAGAAAGGTACCTACTGGTGACCACTCCTGTGCCAGCCAGGTGGGACAGTCAAAGGCGTTGCAGGGCTGCAGGATAGCTGTTTTGGGAGAGTAAAGACACTTCCACTCCTCTGTGGGAGTGATGGTCCCCTGAATGTCCTCCTCCACACACGATACCGAGCGACTCTGGACGCCCCCGCCGCAAGACGTGGAACAAGCTGTCCAGGGGCTGCTCTCCCATCTGACATCATGAAAGGTGACATCATAAAGTGACTGATGGTAATTGGCAGATGTCAAGATTTGCATTGTGTGCCTTCGTGTGTTACTAAGTATGTACCGAGGCAGGGGGTGGTACTGGTCATATCGCATAATTTCCTTGTAGCCATCACTAAAAGGCAGAAACAATTAAGGAAATTAGGATGTGGCATGCAAAAATGAAAGCGAAATTAAAGTGAGTCCAGTTTAATCCTCTCAAAGTTCTGCTTTCCAACCTGTCCAGGCACGGCTCCATGTTGCACTCCTGCAGTTTGGGTTTTGGTTTGATATTCTCTGGGTAGTAATGACAATACTGGTCTACAACCACTCGGCCACTCCGTAGATCAAAGCACTCTGCTGAGGTCAGCTGGTAACCTGCAGGCCAGCAAATATCAGAATCCGTGAAGCAGAGCAACAATTCAATATTATGCTTTCAATAAATACCTGTGAATTAGAGGACCCTGATTTTAAACATACCTTACCATCAGTTGTGACTCTAAAAATGCAAGAAGTGCAGCTGCTGCTTACCTCCACCACACGTGACAGAGCAAGGGAAAAAGTCGGTCTCTCTCCAGCGGTGGATGATGGGCTGGTAGTAGATGTATTGGACCAGGCTGTCTGCGCTGCTGGTAAACTGCACCTACAGACACGATGTTCAAATGTCATCAGCATTTTTTTGTCTAGGGAGTGATCACAGTACTTACTAAGCTCACACTTTCCTTCTAGTTAGATTTTTTTAAAGATGGTTTGTCAATCTAAGAGTAAAACAATAGAGGCTATCGGTGAATATTCAATTTACATTTAACTAGAGAAAGACTCAAACTGGGCGTCCTCATCGTTTTATCCTTGCAGTGTTAACTGTTGTTCAATAACCATAACAAATGAATACCGGCTATTAATCTATACAGAATCAAACAATTAGTTAAAACTGACTTTCTGTCTACACAATCTTTTTTTTGCCTGAACTGTGATTCATGAACTGGAAGGTTATGAAGTCCAAACCTTTATTTAAATTTTTTTTCATTAACATTTTCCTGATTTAAAAAAAAAAAAAAGCTTCAGGGCTTAAAAATGAACGTGAAAGTGCCAACAAACTGCAGTTCCTGTAATCACCGACTGAATCTTGTTTCAGCAACGTGCCACATCACACAGAAAAGCCCAGCTTTAAAGGAAAATAGACATGTTTACAGCCCCCCTTTGTCTCTCCTCTTGCGAATAATAGAAAAAAAACCCTGACCCTTGACCCTTGAAAACTTAAAGTGCACATTTCTGCACAATTTTTGAGAACAGCTGCTAGCCAAGCTTTTATGATGAATGCCTACAAGACAAAGTGATTAATACACTGCTGGATGAGAGGAAACATTTTCTTAGAGCTGTGTTTTGATAAAGTAAAGAGGAAAGACAGTTTTAACAGAATAAGAATTAAAACAGTCTTTATTTTAATAGAGTAATAGAACATAATAGAATAAATAAGACCATGTCTGTTCATGTTTTGTTAGCCCTTTATTTCATTTGTTTTGTAAAAATGCCCAAAGACACATTTTAACAGCAGTACATATAAATCAAACTCCACGACCACTCATTCACATTCATGTGTTTACTGTGGAAAGACAGTCTGGCAACTTTTTAATGCGATTTTCCATTTTGTCCAAACCTTTTTCCCAGCACTGTGATATGAACTGGCCGTCTGCCTCGCGACAGATTAGAAAATTATGCATTTATAGCTTCTCAGATTTCGCTCTCTGTCCGATCCCGACTTGTGTTTATGAGGGAGGAAGTTTTCGCAGGCCTGTGGCTGCATCACATTTAGCGTCCACTCGCTTGCCCTAGGCTGTGAATTTGTGCTTGCATGTGTATGCATGAAGCAGAAAAATATGTTACAGCCGTTGTGACGTGCGACTGTGAAACAGCTGCATGTATTAAGTAGGTATAGGCACTGTTATAACACGCAAGCAAAATTTTATATTTTTAAGCAGATGTTTTGCAGTTTTTCTTCAAAGTTTGACACCTTACCGTGAATCAAATGCAAGTTTTAGCATGTGGCATTTACACCGTGGAGTAATGGTGAGTTTGGCAGCCAAAGACATGAAATCATCTTACATCAGAAAGCCAAAACCAAGAAGCAGCTCAGAGGCTCTGAACATTGGTTTTACTGTTGTTACTGAGTGATGCACGGCTTGAACACGTAATGTAGCTTACAGTGAGCGTTTCATATTTAAATGGTCACAATCGAATATCTTTAAAACACATGAAATTAAATCTGAAGCTTTGCTGCTTTGAGATGTTCCCCAGGAGTTCGTAAAAAAAGAAAAAGAAAGCAAAACACCGGGCCACACTAGTTTCAGAAGACTGCAGGAGAAAAGTGACCACGTGTAATCAAGCTGCACCAAAGACATCAAAAAGTGAGCTAAGGTGAATGAGTTGCAAGCAGAAATGAGTTTCCTTCGAAGGGTGGCTGGCCTCTCTCTTAGAGACAGGGTGAGGAGTGCGGCCATTCGGGAGGGGCTCAGAGTAGAGCCGCTGCTCCTCCACATCGATAGGAGCCAGTTGAGGTGGCTCGGGCATCTGACTAGGAGGCCTCCTGGGTACCTCTTGGGTGAGGTGTTCTGGGCATGTCCCACCGGGAGGAGGCCCCCGGGGTAGACCCAGGACACGCTGGAGAGATTATATCTCTCCCGGCTGGCCTGGGAACACCTTGGGGGTCCCCGGATGAGCTGGTGGAGGTAGCTGGGGCAAGCCCGGTCTTCTCTGCTTAGGCTGCTGCCCCGCGACCTGGCCCCAGATAAGGAAGGAAGGAAGGAAGGAAGGAAGGAAGGAAGGAAGGAAGGGATGGATGGATGGATGGAGTTGCAGGCAGCATGGTGGTGTGGTAGTTAGCACTACTGCCTCACAGCTAGAACGACATCTAGGTGGTCTGTGTTCAACTCCCCCTTGGCCCAGGCCTCCCTCTGTGTGGAGTTTGCATGTTCTCTGCGTGTCTGCGTGGATGTTCTCCCACAGTCCAAAGACATGCAGTTACTGGGATTAGTTTAACTGGTCACTCTAAATTGCCCATGTGTGTGAATGGTTGTCCGTCTCTCTGTGTTGGCCCTGTGACAGGCTGGTGACCTGTACAGGGTGTACCCTGCCTCTCGTCCTATGTCAGCTGGGACAGCAAGCAGGTCTGCTGAGGGCTGCTGGTTTCAGTGGTGCGTTTGCCCACTTGATGAATGAAAGGGCAAAAACCATTATAGCAAATAACAGCCTCTTTGGCTAAACTGCATTAAAGAAACTAGTGCAGAGCTGTTCCAGAAAACATATCTGCAGAAAATCACAGCAGGTTTTCAAGGAGGGCAGCTACATGGATGCACTGACTGAGTGTGCCTGTGCAGAACACGGAGACAACACGAGCGAGTGACTGAATTCATCTGTCACAGGAAGCCAAAGATAAAAAAATAAAAATAAAAATCAAGGCTGGAAGACTAATGAAATTTTATAATATTATAAATTCTTGTCAGGTGCTTTTTTCAAGGTGGCTGTAATTAAACCGCTACTTAAAAAGCCATCACTTAACCCAGCTGTATTAGCTAATTATAGGCCAATCTCCAACCTTCCTTTTCTCTCCAAAATCCTTGAAAGAGTAGTTGTAAAACAGCTAACTGATCATCTGCAGAGGAACAGTTTATTTGAAGAGTTTCAGTCAGGTTTCAGAATTCATCACAGTACAGAAACAGCATTAGTGAAGGTTACAAATGATCTTCTTACAGCCTCTGACAGTGGACTCATCTCTGTGCTTGTCCTGTTGGACCTCAGTGCAGCTTTTGATACTGTTGACCATAACATTTTATTACAGAGATTAGAGCATGCCATAGGTATTAAAGGTACTGCATTGCAGTGGTTTGAATCATATTTATATAATAGACTCCAATTTGTTCATGTAAATGGGGAGTCGTCTTCACACACTAAGGTTAATTATGGAGTTCCACAGGGTTCTGTGCTGCGACCAATTTTATTTACATTGTACATGCTTCCCTTAGGCAGTATTATTAGAAAGCATTGCATCAATTTTTATTGTTATGCAGATGATACCCAGCTTTATCTATCCATGAAGCCAGATGACACACATCAATTAGTTAAACTGAAGGAATGTCTTAAAGACATAAAGGCCTGGATTATCTCTAATTTCCTGCTTCTAAATTCAGAGTTTTCAGGCCCCTCACCTGTGGAACCAGCTCCCAGCTTGGATTCGGGAGACAGACACCCTCTCTATTTTTAAGATTAGGCTTAAAACTTTCCTTTATGATCAAGCTTATAGTTAGGGCTGGATTAGGTGACCCTGAATCACCCCTTAGTTATGCTGCTATAGGCCTAGGCTGCTGGGGGGTTCCCATAATGAACTGTTTCTTTTCATTCACCTTATTTACTTTTTTATACTACACTCTGTATTTAATCATTAATAATTATTAATCTTTGGCTCTCTTCCACAGCATGTCTTTTGTCCTGTCTCTCTCCCCTCAGCCCCAACCAGTCGAGGCAGATGACTGCCCCTCCCTGAGCCTTGTTCTGCTGGAGGTTTCTTCCTGTTAAAAGGGAGTTTCTCCTTTCCACTGTCACCAAATGCTTGCTCATAGGGGGTCATTTTGACTGTTGGGTTTTCCCTGTATTATTGTAGGGTCTTTGCCCACAATACAAAGCATCTTGAGGCGACTGTTGTGATTTGGTGCCATATAAATAAAACTGTATTGAACTGAATTCAAATGAATTGAATTTAATTGAATTAATGTCAGCTCTTACTTTGACTGTAAAGTCAGCTCCGAGTGGGCCAGTGATTCTCAGGACTTCTTTGTCTGAAAGTTTCTGGTAGTCCACGGTGGTGTTCTCTAGATAGTACTGCCCAGATTTATCCAAGACCAGCTCATCTCTTATCCCCTGTAGAGTCTTACTTTCCACATCTGAAGATTAAAAAAAAAAAAAGGCAAAAAGAAAAAAGAATTAAAGTCTCAATATATGCAAAGAGGAGGCCACAAAATCTTTGTCCATTTCTTCTTTTTTTTAGCATTGCCTGTAAGCACAATGAAAAGGAAAATAAATGGATTTGTGATTAAATTGCTGAGCTACTCAAGGATGACTTTCATTTCTCACAGACCCTTTGACACAGACCTTCAGTCAGATCCAAGTTGCACAAGAAGAGCGCAGACTGGCTGTTGTGCTGGGGGTCAGAGGCTCACTCTCACTGCAGTGAGGCTAACGTAGGTTTTCGAGTTGACCAGCATTACAGTAAGCCTGTCCTCTCTCTGACCTCACCTTATCCCTGGCTATATAGAGTCTTGCGTAAGTTCAGCATGGACGCTTTAACAAAAATACAGGAACAAGTGGTAACTAGAAGCCACCATCATCTAACACATGGTTACAATTAAGGTGCCGTAGGGCAAAATGAACAGGGGGAAATATTTCATGAAAAGCTGTCCATTCAGGAGATGATCCAGAAATGAGCCGCTGAGCGAAGGATAGGCACAGAGGTGAAACATTTGTTATCCATTTGATCCAATGGGGATTTGATGCCAGCACTTTGACATCAGTAAATTTTGCTGGAAGTCTCATGTCTTGTCAGAGCCAGAGCAAAGGGAAGAAATGCATACCCCTTCTGGTTAGTCTGCTCTAGGCTACTTTTAAAACCAGTCCTTATGAGAGAGGCCAAAATCTTTTGGAAATCAGAGTAAACGATTGATCGCAGATTGCTATTAGTGTGAAACATTCATTTCAAGGCCTGCCAAGAATGATCTTCTGTTCTCTGTTATGAAAATGTCACCACCATGTCTATTGTTTCACTTCTTTTACATCAGAGCATGCGTGAAAACACAGCAGGATCCGCAGAAAGGTCAGAGCGATGCGGAGAACTTGTTTTCAGTGTGCGGTATTTGGTAAAGAAAAGAATACTGCCAAATACAAAGATCATGCTCAACTGTTTTGGATGGAAGGGCACCCTGGACCTACCAGGACTTACACAAGTGATCCAGGCCTTTCAGGATCAGGCGCACATGGCGACTCTTGTAAGGGATGGTGACCACTATGTCCTCAGCTTGAGCAGAAACAAAGAGACAACAACACAGATCACTTTATCAGTATTAATACAAATGCTATAAAATGAGCAACTAAAGGTCACACTAGAGTAAAAACAGAATGGGAACCCCTTATTGCTTTGAAATGTTGGTAGTTGCCTGGTGATTGCAATGAATTTTTGTCAAATTTGAGACTGCAGGGAAATGCAGCGACCAGCTTGTCGCATAGACGTGCAACACTCTCAGCCTCAAGGTGACTGAGACTGAGACTTTTTAACTATGCAATTTTTTATTTTTTTAAAAAAAGCAAACAACAGATGCTTTACTTTTTCCTGAAGAATGCTGGGATTTGTAGTGCCCTCGCACAAGTCTGCAGGACGAGCCGTCTCCATTGCAGACACCACAGTTGTCCTCTGTCGTAGTGCTTCCAAGCTCGTGATCACAACCTACAATCTGGAACACGCAGTAAGCACGAAAAATTTGAGACATCATCATATATAGTTTGGACTGTAACCTCCTTATTCAGTGTCAAGGACCTTCTAAATCTTTGGTTTTGAGGAAAAGATAGAAGGTAAGATTTTCTGCAACAACATAAAAGAAAACCTCGTGTATGCGTGACTTACTCATGTTGGTTCTGTTGGAACTTCAGAATCATTTAAATGTTATAACAAAATGATTCAAACAACCCCCCTGGTCTTTAAGATTTTTTTCACTGTATTACTAAGACGCCATCCATAGTTGAATGGTGGATTTTTCTTGCAGTTTCTGTCAGCAAGACAAAACCAAAAACCGCAATATCATTCTAAGCATTGTAAGGGAGAGACTTCTGGGTCTCTGCAGACACAATGCCCTGGGACATAATTCCATTCAACCAACAAAAAAATGCATTGCAAAATATTTCCTGGGCTGTCAGTCAAAAGCCAAATCTCAAGGAATATTCTCATTGGGTATTCATTTGGAAAGCAGATGGTATGATGCTAGTATTGTAAGGTAGCCTACTGTGGTCTTCTCGAGGTCCAACTTAGATTTCCTTCTTAGCTTTTGCTCTGCACTGTACTGTGACAGCATTAAAACCACTGGCCTAATACTGTGTAGGTTACCCTTATGCCACAAACAGCTCTGACCCATCAAGGTGTCAACTCTGAAAGATCTCTGAGGCTACTGCGGCATCAGTCGCATTGGCGGTACATCCTTTAAAGATGAGGCTTCGGTGGGCTTGTTGGACTTGTTTTTCCAGCACATCCCACAGATGCTCCTTCAGATTAGGATATGGGGAAGTTAGGGGCTGAGTTCACACCTTGAACTCTTTGTACCGCTCCTCAAAGCATTCCTAAACTTTGTGTGTATGTGTGTCTGTGTGTGTGCGTGTACATCATCCTGCTGTTAGAGGCCACTGCCACCAGGGAGTACTGTTGCAATGAAGGGGTGCAAGTGGTCTGTGAAAATGTTTAGGCAGGTGGTACATGTCAAAGTAATGCCACATGAATGCCAGAACCCAAGGTTGCCAAACAGAGAACGGCACAGAGCATCACACTGACTCTACTTACCATAGTTCAGTGGTTTTGAAACTGTCGGCTGGCCCCGTGGTGGAGCATATAGCCACTATAGTGAGGGGATTGGATGATCACAACCCCCCCCCCCGTGATAAGCTAATTTTAAAGAATGTGATTTATGTAGAGAAAAAGGAAAAACAAGAATTTGTTGATGTCCTAAATTTAGTTTTATAGAAATTCAACTTGGATCCCTTTTGAATGCTAATGACTGGAAAAAGTTATGGGGTAGGCTGAGGTGTGTGAACTGTTTGCAGTTTCTGAAAGAAAACAGACCTGAACCCGTGTTTGCGAACTGCTGCCATGGTGGACCTGTGCCATCTCTTTCAACAGGTAAACAATGCAACCCAGCCATCTATATGATGTAAAAGAAAGCACGATTCATCAAACCGAGCCACCTTCTTCCATTAGTCCGTGGTCCAGTTCTGATATTCATTGATGAAGAAGGCTGCATACTCTGGCCAGGCTGCAGCTAAAAAGCCCGATTTGTATTGTGTCTGCAATGAGGTGTGACACCTCCCTATTATAGATAAACAACAATAAATCTTCTGTGGCATCAAAATATATGAGCCAGCCATTGCTCCCCTTTGTATTAATGAGTCTTGGGCATCCGTGGCCCTGTTGTCCTTCTGTGGTCCTCCCAAGCAATCACAATTTCCATGGAACCTGGAGCCTCCTCCAGCTGCCACAGGTTACACCCTGGACAGGCTGCAAATCTATCGCAGGGCTAATACAGAGGCAGACAAAATGTTTACACTCACATTCGCACCTATGTGTAATTTTGAATCGCCAGTTATACAACATGCATGTCTTTGGACTTTGGAAGGAAGCTGGAGTACCCAGAAAGGAGCACAGTGAGAAAGTGCAAACTCCATGCAGAGAGGTCCCAGCTGGCTGATGGAGTCGAACCCAGGACGGTCACAATTTGATCCTCAGATTTGCTCATATCCTTATCCATCTTTCTTGCCTCCAACACATCAACTTCAGGAACTGATGGTTCTCAAAGGACAGTGATGGCGAAAGGCAGCTTTTTGTATTTTATTACTTGAAATAATCTGACCTATAAAGCTGAATGAATAATTAAGAACACATACCACATGTTTTCCACTGCCTTTAGTTCAATCTAAACTTAGCTGTTCACAACAAACTGAGATATATTTACTTTAGAAGAGATGAGCTGATGTTTTAGTGTAAGAATTTACTTTTGAGATTGAAAGTTGTAAAAATGTTCTGTGGGATTTGGTACTTTAAAAAAAAAAACAATATTATTATAAGAAATAAACCTAAATTCTTGATGGCTCAAAGCAATATAGGTTTATGACACAGTTACCCACCTGGCAGATTCCACTGATACACATGTCCAAAGACTCTGTGTAACAGCGTGTTCCATCCAGCACCTTGGGTGCCAGCTCCACCACAAGGCCTGAGCCCCTGGCTTTACATTTGAGAGCACATGGGTTGTCTGGATCGTTGTATACCGGCAGCCACTCATGGTACTGACCCTGGTATTGCACATCTGCATGAGCTGAACACTGCTGGGCACGGAAGTCACCGGCATCCGAAGGGCAATCCTGAGGGACATAAAAAAAAATTTTATATACTCAAAAAAGACATGGCAAAATAAGTCACTCATCTCTAAATGTGTACATGGGAAGAGGATTGTTGCATTTAATTATTAGAACAAATGGAAATAAAGCAAATTCGATGCCACTGCTACACATGCAACTTCAGGATCCCAGATCAATGAATTACACCCTTCACTCATAAACCTCAGACACAATGTGCCATATCAAACACTTGAAAGCTCTGTCAACATCCACAACATAAAGATTTTTCTTCTGAACTTACCACATTACTGCATGTACGATATTTGATATTTTGTCCTTCGCAGGTCCTGCAGAAGAAGAGGAAGAAAGAAAAAAGAAAATATAGGCTGATTAATATAGGCTGTGGGAGCAAATGATAAAATAAACCATAATATGAACCAGTCATCTTCCTCTGAAGGAGCTGCTGTTTCATCCACTGACTCTTGCCTCATTATTCATATTGAAAATTATAGTGCTGATGTGGCAAACCGCAAACATGACTCTGTGGTATGTTTGCAAAGCTCTCACAGTCTATTTCACATGATGTGACTGTGCATAATTACCAAGTGGCAAGCTGAAGATAAAAAAATGAAGCCAACCTGACAAAAAAAACTGCAGTTCCTCAAATGGCCACTTGAGGCTGGTTCAAAAAGCAAGTTAATTCAACAGACTGTGTAATAAAGCCCAACTTCACAGCAGTGATAAACATGTTTACAGCCTGGTATAAATAACAGTTTAGGTTTCTATAGCTAATATTCACCTTCATAAACAGCTGTACATGGTCACATTTTTAAATAACTCACGTGTTTACATTTTTAGCTTTAAGAATTAAAGTTATTAAAGTCATAAGAATGGCAGCTTTGACTGAAAGGCAATGCTAATTCAAGTCGCTGAACTGGACCTCTGAACTGTCTGTACCATTGGGGCCTTTTAGAGAATTCTGATGCAATTATATGATGAATAATTTTATTTTCTGTGAAGCTGACTGTACTGACAACCTGCCAAGAAGTCTACACTCCAGTTTTAGAGAGATTATTTCTACTATTTTATTGTTAAGTTACTTAATTATTTTAGGTATCTGTGTCTATATACCCCTATATGGATGCACCATCCCAGGCTTAGTACTATTGGTAGCTAAAAACATAATCACGTATAGTTTAGATCTTTATAGGATCTTTAAGACTAAATTTTTGACCATTCTTCCAGAAGCACATTGGTGAGGTCAGACACTGATGTTAGATGAGAAGGCCTGGCTCACAGTGTCTGCTCTGATTCATCCCAAAGGTGTTCTATCGGATTGAGGTCAGGACTCCTTGCAGGCCAGCCAGGTTCTTCCACACCAAATTCATTCATCCACGTCTTTATGGTCCTTACTTTATGCACTGGTGTGCACTCATGTTGGAACAGGAAGGGACCAGTCTTTTGGCAACCGCCAAACCCAGACTCATCCATTGGCTTGCCAGACAGAGAAGTGTGATTCGTTATTCTAGAGAACACGTCTCAAGTGCTCTAGAGTCCAGCGGCAGGGTGCTTTACACCACTGCATCCGACACTTTTTATTGTGCTCAGTGATGTAAGGTTTGGATGCAGATGCTGGGCCATGGAAACCCATCCGCTGACACTACTCTGTGATTTTATATGGCCTACCACTTCCTGGCTGACTTGCTGTTGTTCCCAATTGCTTCCACTCAGGTTTCTCTAACATTTGTTATTTGTAGTTATTTATGAGTCCTAAGATAACATGCACGTGCAATTTAAAACTAATCTTGTTTTATTGTCACAAGTCATGGATTGGTCATTTATGCTATGCTTGGATCAGCTGGTTGTTGTGTTTGTGGCATTCCAAACATGTGTTGCCAACAGGGAAGTTGCATAGTGCCCTCTGATGGACAAATGATGCAACATCAACACTCACAGCTGAAAGGTGTTTCTCTCGTCCCTTCTTTATTTTTTGCTTTTTCACTAATTGGCTACTATAAATACAGATGCTGATTTATCAGCAAATAGCTAATACTGGCCCTACCCATAAATCAGTCAGGCCGTAGTTTACTTTCCACAATCTAAACTTTATTATTTATGAAATGATTCAAAAAAACTAAAGCTTTGACAAGAATTTCACAAAATTAAAAAACAGGAGTCCCATTTTTCTCTGTGTGTAAGTCTAGTAAAAAAAAAAAAAAATCCAATACTGCGCACACAGTAGTAAAGCAGACAGAGTAAAGCTCTCTAGCCTGTGTCTGCTGAACAGATTGGAGCAGTTTGGACCATGACTCTCTGTATGACAGTCTGCTTTGTCTCTCCCCAAATTATGGAGCAAACCACTTATTGAAAATGAGGATTCCTTTGTGCTTTGATGCCGAGTGATGATAAACCATCGATGGTGACTATGATAGGCCAATTATCGAAGACCCCAGTGGAAACTAATCAAATGCTATTCTTTGGGGAAGTTAAGAGGAATTCCAGTGTCATCGGCCCTTAGCTAATCTGGAATCATGATTGGAGACGTCACCGACTTTGGACTCAGCAATGAACGAGGGCTTAAGGTTTTTTTTTTTTTTACAATGTTATTCCAGAGAATGGAGGGAGTGGATGTGGAGCATGTGGCATGGCAAGAACATTAGAGCCTGTGACGAATCCAGACAGTCCCCTCTGCCAAGTCAAACAGTAGGCCATGGGGCCTGAACCCCAAACAAGAGACTTTCAAAGACCAAGAGTTGAGAGACAGGTAGCTAAGATCTGGATCAGTGTGGAAACTCACACTGGGACAAGCAATATATAAACTAGACATAAAGAGGCAAAGGGAATAAAATGAATTTCCCTTTTCATTTCCTTTTGATTTTGGAAGCTCTAAAGTGGAGGTTAAGCAGAAGTAGGGCCGGGACATGGGATTCATCATGGCATCATCATAGGTTAGGGAAAAATAACTTGGTTGAAATATCAGAAGTCTTGAAACACATAAAACATAACTCATAAACTGTGACCCCACATGCAAAAAGACAACTATAGAGAGTGCGTGTATTATTTAACTACACAAGACTCAACAGAGAGTAAAAGTAGCATCTACAGCATCAGACAAAAAAATGAACCAAAATCTATTGTAGCCATGAAAAATTTGGAGTAGTTCTGGATACACAGTAAAATTCATCTGGCCCATAATATCCATATATATGTCATCAACTCTTCTTGCAAGATTGAAAGTAATTGCAAGCAGGGCTCCAAAACCTATGCCACAATATTGATACACTTGAGGCATGTGGGCACACAAAAATGTGGCTGATTTTTTTAATGCCTAAAATATGCTCTTGCTGTGAGCTCTGCTATTGATCAGTTTAGGAAAACTGGGAGTTTTCTGTCCAAGAAGGCATATGTGAAGCTGAGAAAGATGCACAGACAAAGAGCATAATAGAGCACGACATCTTTCTTTTGTCTATGAGTTTCTCTTTCAGTCAGTCCACCACTTTGGTATACAGCATGATGTCTCAGCAACTACTGACCCAGAATATCATGATATTAGGTAAAAATAATAAAGGTTTCAAGGAGATGATTCATGACATCTTTTGTTGCAGCTGTGCTGTGTGTGTATTTGCTACATTCAATGTAGCTATATTACCCGTAGGTATATTTCTGTTGAGAATATTACAAAAAGGCATTAATAACACTGCATGGACCACACAGAGTGGTTCCCTATACTGTAAAAGAGACATAATCTTGGTTGCCAGGCCAAAATTAATTTGACATTTTATTGCCTCTGAGAAATTTCACTTTCACCCACTTTAGTCTTTAAAAAGCTGCGGCATGCCTTCACAGCATAAAGTCACTAAATGTCACTGCCTGTATTATTTCAGTCCATATGTGACAACAGAAAAAGTCATTTTGCCATGCCTACAATTGTTCATACTTCCCATTGGTGTAATGGAGTCAGTGAGGTAAATGACTCAGTCTTCTTTGGAGATTTCTTCTAAACAAACTCTAAATAAATTGACATTGGATTTTTTTTTTTAAATAAAAAAAGTTTAATTATCTACCTACCGAGTGCTTCATAACTATTGCAGAAGCACTTTCTCTTGCCATGACACCCAATCCATATGCCCGCACTTGCATCAAACCAGCTAAGCTGTTAATGAAGAAGCCAGTGATCAAGTGAAATGTGTGGTGTGGATGAGGCTAATGAAGGTCAGGTGATCTGTGCATAGCCTGTACTTTGCATGTGCCCTTTTGGGAGGTTAACTAACTGTGGTGTGTTTTGCAGTAGCAGTAAATGCCCTGTATGTGCATGTGTGCATTAAAAAGTCAGAGAGTTGGAATGGTATTGGTTTGGAGGGTGTTGCAGGCCCATTTCCAGCCCCCCTTTCCAAAAAGTCACACACACAAGGGGCCTTGTGCTGTGCTTTTTAATGATGCTGTTTGATCTGCTACCCGAGGCCAGGCTACCACTCCCTCATTCCCATGCAAGAGCAGGGTGAGGTGGGAAAAGGTGGAACGAAGGCTCTTACCATTTGCTCAAGAACCCTATACATTATGGCTACTGCCAAAGGACACAGGAGTTTGTAAACAAGCCCGCCTGGACTTAAAGGAGATGGCGCATGTGCATCCACACATACATACTGCCTACAGCCCATGTAAAGCTCAAACCCCAAACACCTCTTAACAAGTCAATTGCTTCTGAGGTTTGTCTGACCAAAAAAAATTCTGGGCAGGCAAAGAGAAGTGGTTGCTCCAGAGATGGTGAAATGAACTCCTCAAAGAGACATTGACCTCAATGTTTACAGTGCAGTACACGGTACGGGGGGGGGACTCTGGCACTTGTATGCTTTTCAGTCTTGTTCGCTAGTGCCAGTGCAGATGGATTCATGGTTACAGCCATGTGAAAGCACTGCACAGTACCTCGGTTGTGACCTCGTGTACGATGTGAGTTCTTTTGGCAGTTTGATCTTGGACAGTTACACTGTTTCATGATCTGAGTGACTGGTCCTGTCACTGGGGGTGCTACCTCTGGAGCCCCCAACAGTGAAACGGGGGTGACTCCAGCAGCAAACTTCACTGGTTCACCTCGAGTGAGTGAGCAATATATTCTGAGAACTGTAAAAAGGAGGAATGCAGTGAGGTCACCCTGCAGCTACTTCCCAGCCTATAAAAGTGACAACCTTTCTAAGGAAAACATACTGTCTCCCTTCTTATGTCAATTTTTTTTTTGCTTGTTCTTTACAGTTGTTTATGATTGACCACTTTACCCAGTGCACTTTGTCCCCGAGCTTTAATCTCGAAGGACCTCTGAGTTAGCTTGAAGCCTAACCAACTAGGTGACTCTGGTGCAAGCATGAAAGGATTAAGAGGTTCCTAACGCGAGCTGAGATGATGAGCAGTTTGAATCCAACCAACGCGGGCCCAAATTCTGTCACATAAAGCAGTTATTAAAAGCGGCATGTGCTTTCGCGAGAGGCGCTGATTGTTCTGCGCTGATTGTTCTGCGCTGATTGTTCTGCGGTGATCTGTGAAGAAACACGGGTCAGGGTCATTCCTGAAATTCAGATTCCAACTTATGAATTCAAGATTTTGGCTCACATGGCTGTCTAGACAGGCCCATAGCGGACCCACTCAGGGATATTTAACAGTCACATGTATTTGAGAGCATTCCCATTACAACCCAAGGGAATGAAGGATTTGATTGGTGGGATTTACTCAAGCTATTAAGGACCCTGCCCAAACCTTAAAGCCATGATGTTGCATTTTGGTGGAAATCAGTCCAACTTCAGTCCGGACTTTCCTCTTTAGAAGAGGAGATTAACTCAAATCGGGTTTGAACACACTCTTACAAATTGCCTGTGGGATGTTTCCATTTTTCTGGGGGTCAGTGAGGTTTTAACTTTCAATTTACAGCAAATGCTCTCCTGCTGTGATGTAGTCATCATTTAATGATTGAGAGTTATAAGAAAGCAGTGCTATCTCAACCAATACTTTAAAAAAGACTGATTTTTATGTCTCTGGTTCTCATAATGATTGTTTCTTTGGAAGCTTTCTGCATCTCAGACTTTTAGACTTGATATGAGCAGAGTGCACTGTATATGGTGGCCAAGGGGATTGCAAAAAAAAAAACAAACCCACACAGTAGTGCTTTGAAAAACTGAGTGTAATTCACCTTAAAGCTGAGACTTTCTGCTCATTTCCAGCTTCATTTTTTTTTTTTTTTTAAATTTTGGGACTCCACTAGAGTAGCTTTACACTTTAATCCTTATTTATCTTACACAGGACCTGGTGCAGTCCCTCAGTGCATCAGCTGCCCCTTTTAGCTCCTCTCCCATGGAAGGGTTTGGCTGCTTCTCACAAACAGAAGCTCAAAAGCCAGAGTTGTGCACCTGAAATGACCATATTGATATTCACTCTCACTGATGTCAGTGAAAGTCAGTATCAGAAAAAAAAATGCCCGAAACTGAGCGTGTAGAGCAGTCTGGAGTTGAACTTTTGGCTCATATGAAGTACTTAAACTATATGAAGTACTTACATATGAAGTGAAAACACTGACCCCATTATTTAAAACTCATCCACAACTGTAGCAATATGCAGCTCTATGACAGAAAATAAGGAAAAGCTTAATAAGCCCTTTTTAAATCCTAACATGTTAACCATCTCAGATTGGCATGTTAGCTTTTTAAGACCGAAACAATTCCACTAATGGATGTGAGTTGCAAAAATATGCGGCTTCCCTTTCTCCAAAGCCTGATGTTGCAGGAGACGTTGATGAGTAGAAATGACCAGCTCCCCCTGGTGTTGCCACAATATTGTCACACGCGTTTCACAGGGTACCTGTGAGGTTTTCGGTTCTTACTTGGAACTGAGGCATCGTCTGAGGGAGTAGGAGGCTCCTCCGCCACATGTACGAGAGCATTCGCTCCAGGAACCCCAGGCGTCCCAGAGGGTGTCTCTGTCCTCTTCTGATCTGGCCATACGTGAGCTCTGCACACCAGAAGAAGCTACATTAAACAGCAGGCCTTTAATGTTATCAGCCATTATCAACCCAATAAAATAATATGATAATAAAATGAGATAAAATATTCAGTGAAACTCACTGTCATCTTTATGCTGGACTCTTTGACCTTATGACTTAACATAGATTAAAATGAGCTAACCTCTCTCCCACTGTCATGGAAAACAACCCTTTAGCCAAATCAGTTGTGGCTTCCTGCAGCCATTCCTTAAATTGCATAGCTAAAAAAACTAAAATAAAAGCGGCTTTTCTTCAGCTCCTCAGCGGAGACGGACGCACTTTGCTTCTCTCCCCAGGCCTTACTTTTTTACCCTGCTTTGCTGCTTTACTGCTTAGAGCCTCTTTTCACAAAGCTTCTGAACTAGAAATTATAATTATGGATCTGGTTAGCTGGTCTCTCAACACCATTATTTTGATCAAATTTTCACCATGGGAAGACTGGGGAAAGGAGAACCCTATTCCCTCTTTTCCAATTGACATTCCCGGCTGGCTACGTTATGGATTCCTGTGGGGGTGGAAGATGACGTGCCTGGCTGTACTGTCGATGGAGGACATACACATTCGGCTTACTGACACTAGGATTCCTCCGAATTGGACCTGGAGACACCTGGCTTGTCGCTACAATTCAGGAACTCTAGGCAGCTATTGGGCCATGGTAAGGCTGCTTATGACGGGTTATGCAGAGAGGTACAGACTCAAACTCAGACTCAGTATACCTGGAGCTGACTGGAGGGATTAGATCTTGGAGAGGTACCTGTTTCTGCATGGCGAAGGATTGAAAAAGAGGATTAGGATGATTGGATTTTTTCGCCACTGAGAGGTACCAGAAAGACTAAAGGCTGTCAACAAATTAATCAGTACAGCCTGTACCAAAACAAGTAATAGAATCAGAAATTTGGCTCCCTGGCGGCCTTGGACTGCCGCTTATCTCAGTCTTCTCCTGGATGTTTTGTAAACAAATGCTCTACGCCCCCGCCGTCCTGTCTTCTTCTGATCTGTGTTGGACTGATCTCCCTTCACCTAGCTGCTGCTGAACATTTTTCCACCTCTTATCAGAACTGTTAGCCGAGGAGGGGAGTTTGACTCAGCCCCACAGTAGCCTGACCCCCCCCCCCGGCTCCCTTCCACCCCTGCCCCTCCCCACCCTACTGCTCCCATGCTATGCTATGTTCTTCTTGCACTATTGCAGAGGTTTTTGTAACCTTATACTGTGTATGTGTAGGTGTGTATGTATACAAAGTATGAGATGATTTTTTTCCTCACTCATCCTTATATGTTTTCGCGAGGGGGTGGCATGGCCTCAGTTCACCTATCTCCCCATGTTTGTTTGTTTGTCTTCTTGGATGGGTGTTCTGTTAACTGTAATTTCCCCATTGTGGGATTAATAAAGTATCATTCATTCATATGACAGGATAAGAGAGGCAGTAGGAGGAAGTAATCAGGGGCTCTTGACTTCTGGCCCCTTTGCATATTTAAAATGTCTGAGTCATCCTTTAGAGTTTGAAATATCAGTCCTCGCTTAAGGCTCAGGCCACACTCGTGTGCCTCTCTCTCTGCTAATTGCTTTGTGCTGTATTTGGCAGCGGAGGCAGGAATATTGCTACGGCACCCAAAATCAATATTATGAGAAGCTAAATTTTACAACTACAAGGACAATGTGCGTCTCAGATGTAGAGTGACAGCCAAAAGAAATTCAGATCCTTTCTATCTCAGCTCCTGTTTACCTCATGAGGTCTTTTGCATGTTCAGAGTAGATTTGGCAGGACTTACTCGCCGTGCTCGTAGGAAGGTGTTTATTTATAAGGCTGCCACTGTCAGGTAATATGAATCATCTATTGCTGCGTTTAAGTCACGACTGTTTCCCTCCGCTTCACTTTTCTTGATGCCATTTCCAGAGCTGACTGAATGAAGTAATAAGGAGCTGCATTGTCTGAATACCGGGCTCAGATTAGGTGAAAAGGATTGTTTTTGCTATCTAGAACAAGGACTCGGCAAAGGTATTCTTCTTTAAAAAAAACTGCCATTGAAACTGAGGCAAAGGGAAAAACTGGTCCTATACCTGTTTAACAGAACAACTTGGAAAAAACTAAACAAAAAACAATGACATGGAACTTGGAAGTAACACTGGGACAAATCATCCACCTCCCGTGGCAACAAGAATGTGCCTCAGTAGACTGAAGTGCAAACACATTCAATAAAACAATCTGCCATTCAACCAAGGTTTGGGGGTGTTCAAAAGGAACCGATGAATACAAGAGAAAATTATCATTTTTGACCACTTAGGCAGTCTTCCTAATGCTCCTGAACCATGAAAGACTTTTTAAAGTTTGCAGAAATGCAGCCATTGTGTGCTCTGGACAGCCTCGCACAATGGGACCTTTACACCGTGAGGTGACAGTTTGCACCTGCACATCCAACAGAGTTTTTGACAGTAATTTAAAATTTCCAACTCCTGCAGATTAGGCATGACACGTGAGGCAAAACAAGCCCAACTTACCCTGAACACAGTGAACATGAGGGGGGGTGTATTTGGTCAGAGAATACAATTTGCACCTACTGGGCTGACAGTTTACAGTGAAGATCCATGCTTGTTTTTGAAGCAGAAAAATTTAAGGTTTTAGAGGAAAGCCAATCCAGTCTGACCTCTTTACCCTTTTTTCCTCCCCCAACAGCATGGCATTGTACTTCAAGTACAGAGATGAATGGATCTTGCGAAGAAAAACAGTTGCAATGCAATAATAGGGCTCCGACTATTTTCTTTGGGTCATGGGAGGAAAAACACCCGAGCTTGTACAGTCCTGAGAGGGGACGGCGGGTTCACGTTATTAAAAGTGCGTGGGGACTGATATAAATGGCTGTCAGTGCTGATGACGCCTGAGGAACAGCAGAGAGGAATGGCAAAACCTAAACACAGCCAGCGGAGCGTGCAGCCAAACATATCGGCAGCGGTGCTACTTTCTGCATGGGCCAACTATTTCAATGTTTGGATCCCAGTAAATAAACACAGGCTGTGCTCTGGGCAGCCGGTTAGTGCGCCACCTTAATTCTCCTTTGAAAAGCAATCAGTGAATTTTGCACTCAATTACGACTGAGGGCTGTGTGTTGCAAAGCCAAGAGTGCTTGAGGCGTGGAGAGGGTTGTGAAGAAAGAGGAGTGGAAGTAGATGAAGGATGAAGGGATGGAGATGAAGAGGTTGTTTGGCTCACTGTGCTGCTATTGTTCTCAATGAAGGAGGAGGAAGACAAGGCTCCGCTAGCTGGATGGCTGTCCTGCTGGGATTTGGAGCCAATAATCAAAAGGCTCAGATATCCACTCTTCCTAACCCTCCATCACCGCACGCCCCACCTCTTCTGCTTGGATCTATCACGGTTTTTATTTGCACTGGCCCACTTCACAGAGGGAGCATGCACCCATAGCTGACTCATAATGTTTCCTAAAACTCTTAAAAAAGCACCTTTCACACACAAAAAAATGAATACTATTTGCTCACTGGCGCTTGCACTGTGAAAAAAAACAGAGCAATACACGAGGGTGACAGCCACAGGGCCTTTGTTTTTACAAAAGGTAGAAAAGAGGAAATGAGCATATGATTAAAGATCACTTAACTCTGCGTTATGGGTTATTCTGATGGACGGATTCTATTTAAGTCACCTGTCAGCAACTGAGACTAAGAACACTTTCCCTGAAGATGGAAAACTCCTCAAAAGGGAAAAAGAAACCTGACTCTGGTGCCTTCTTTTGCAGACTGTGTCAATACGACGGACTTTTCAGTTGGCAAAGACATATGATATTTGCACATCTGCTAAATCCCTCGTCATGTGGCCAGCACTGCACAGCACGGCACAGTACTGTACTCGCAGTCACGCTGTGAGACCGGCACTGTAATATAACAGTGAGCCTACAGCTCGCTGACCTGCACATGCACAACTCCTTTTTTTGTTGACTTGGGTCAAAAGCACAGGGCAGGCATGGGAGCGTTTTCAGCAGGAGTAAATAAGACAATGCTGCCGCTGACCTGGTAAAGCTACTGTTCAGAAGACTCCAGGATGTGAGGAGAGCACACAATGTTGTGTAGTCACAAAATACACACACACAAACACACACACACACACACACACACACACACTAAAACAGATGCATCTGCAGAGCATTAATAACAAAAGACAAATAATTAAAAAATTATTGCTCAACAAAATAAAAACTTTAAAATGAAATTGAGAGAAAAGGGTAAAAATCACAGTACCAGAAGTAGAAGAGCTGTCATCAACAGCTTGCTAGATGAAAAGTCTCGTTCCATGGCCTTTTCAAAGTGTGTGTGAGACCCAGTCACTCCAGTTCTGCTTGTCAGTATATTTGGTTGGTCTGGGCCCGTGATGCCCTCCTCTCTGGGTCACTCTGAGTGCTCTGCCTGCCGTCTCCTGTCTGACTCGCTCCCGTTCTTTCTCAAGAGTATCTTGGGGAAGCGGAGGGAGGGGGAGGGGGCAGGGAGAGTGTGCGTAAATGTGTGCATGTGTGTGTCCGTTTTAGAGCATGCACTGCACGAAAGTTGAAGGAAGTAACTGGGGGGGAATCCAAGCACCGTGAGTCCTCAGGTCTGGCACGTTAGCCGATCAATAAATGGGCTTCAGTTGAGTGTATTAGTACAAACAAGAAGCTGGGCCAGCTGCAGCTTCACAGCTTCACGTGTTCGTGTGTGTGTGTGTTTGTGTCTGTGTGTGTGTGTGTGTGTGTGTGTGTCAGAGAGTCAGAGAGGAGGAATAATGGCAGACAGACAACTGTAAACCAATTTTCTTCTTTTCCATTTCTTTTCCTAATATCTCAAGTTTCCGTCTCACTCATGCCACTGGTTCCACGTCTTTTAAGCTCTGGATGTTTTTTTCTCTGTCATTTTCCCGCACCCTGTTTTGGAAATGTCAGAAATTCTCAGTCATACCGTGGCATCTTTAGAATTAACCTTATATTTCCAGCATGCTTGTGCAGAACTGGCGACTTCAAACATACATTTGAGCAAAACAGATTCTTTTCGGCATCGCATTACTTCATCTTTGGCTCCAGACTGCTTTATTTCTCAGAAGGAGTTACATGTGAGAGCCTCCATGTAAATCAGATGACACAGTTTGGTCACTGAAACTATCAGGATAGACTTTTCAAGCCCCCCCCCTTTTTTTATGAGCTAAAGGTTTACTTCAATAGAGCCTTTTATAACATCTGGCAGTTTAAGCCAGTGAGCATTTACACCGTGGAAGCAGGGAACAAGCCAGGTGTCTCCTGGAGGGACAAATCCTGTGGTTATTTAAAGAAAAATACCCAGTAAGATGGACAACCCCTTGGCACCGGGGGAGTATACTTATACACTGAGTGGCTTTCCAGTTTCCTTCTGCAATGGCAGGACGCAAAAAACCAAAATCTGAAACCAAGCTTAAAAAAAAAAGTGCAGTCAAAATGAGCGCTGACCCACTGGCACTCCTTGATGTTACTCACAAGGTACCAGGCCATCACTCAGCCATCCAACCCCGAGGTTCCAAAGACAATAAAAACTCTGTGCCCTTCAAATCAAGACTTCACATCTCCTTCCCAATCAAACACCAAATCAAAAACCGCATAATTGGTATCAATTAAGGCTGGGAGGAATGTGCTGCACTCCAGAGCAAATAGTCAGCAACCCTAATCACAACATCAGAGCGGACGTTTCAACACTTACGCGGTACACACATTCGCTTTTCAGATTTCAGTTCTACAAAGCAAACCTGTCACGAAGTCCAAAGTCACTGCTGACAGAATAGGACTTAGCTTGTTTGATTTGGTAGGCCGAGTATGTTCCATGAATTGAGGAATTATCTGAAACATACCCACACGCGCGCACACACACACACACACACACACACACACACACACACACACACACACACACACACACACAGAGCTATAGAATTAACAGTGGTGAATTCTGTGATGCCGGCAGGACATGGACTTAGACATTTTCACAGGCTGACACGACCCCGTGCATTCTTAATCCGTAACCTTCTGATATTTGCTTTCAGAAGAAATCCTTCTCACATTTGCAAATGTGTGACTACAGAAAATAAACTGTGGCATCAATGATGTGCCTGGAGCTTAAAACTAAACACCCAAGGGGGAAATTAATGCTTTTGATTGACACGAGCTTGGAGACGGCTTTCTACCACAACACTGCCGAAGGTGTCTCCTGACAATTTAAACAACAATGAGGATGATGAGGTGAGAAAAATGATAGAGTGCATTGTTATTTTACACAAGGGCAGGCTTAGGTATTAGGTTGCATGAGAGAAGCATGCAAGAGGTTTTGAGGATTAGGGGAAATGACTGTCCACAGACAAATGCTCCACTGTCTTACAGGATGATTCTGCTTTAATATGAAAGAATGGGTTAGGATAACATTGGCTGCCCCAAAGTAATTGCTGGCATATGGGAACGAGGTCGAATCACAACAACATCTGACAGGGCCAGAAACAAGCAGACCGGCTGTAAACAAGCCAACAGTTTAGTTAGATCTCCTTTATTTTGCAGTTCAAAATGAAAGGGAGTGCTTTAAAGTTCACCTCAGTTTTCTCTTCAAAGTACACTCACTGGCCACTTCCTTACCTACCACTTGGAGTACTGTGTGTTGAAGCCCCTTCAGAATTGCCTGAAGCCCTCATGGCATAAACCCAACAAAGCGTTGGAATCGCTCTTCAGAGATTTTAGTTCATATTGACATGAGAGCATCGCACAGTTGCTGTAGATTTGTTAGCTGCACATCTGTGATGTGAATCTTCTGTTCCACCAAATCCCAAAAGTGCTTTATTGCTTTGAGAGCTGTTGACAGTGGAGGCCAATTGAGTACAGTGAACTCATTGTCATGTTCAAGACACCACTTTGAGATAAGTTGAGATTTGTGATATGGTGCATTATCCTGCTGGAAGCAGCCATCAGAAGATGGATATGCTGTGGTCATGAAGGGATGGACATGGTCAGCAACAATAGTGAGGTAGGCTTTGGTGTCTAAGTGATGTTCAATTGGTGCTGAGGGGCCCAAAAACAATTTCACCGACAACATTACACCACAACCAGCCAGAACCATTGATACAAAGCAGGATGGATCCATACTTTCATGTTATTCAGCTGACAGGAGAGGAATCTGCTGTGGGCTTCTGCTGCTTTTGCCCATGTGCTTCAAGTTTTGAATGCTCTGCATTCAGAGATGCTCTCCTTGGCTGTAATGAGTCACTTAAATCACCTTTCTTCCCCATTCTGATACTCGGTTTGAACTCAAGCAGGTCAACTTGACCATTTCTAAATGCCTAAATGCATTGCTGCTATGTGATTGGCTGATTATATATTTGCACTAACAAAGTAGAACAGGTGTACCTAACAAAGTGGCATGTGACCGTAAGTCTAGATAATTTGGGTTGCGGTCAGATTTAAATGGTTTTCTGATTGCACGTTCCAATGCTGCAGTGTTCTAATATCTCACCACTTCAGCTGGTAAGTACAGTGGTGTTATTTTCATTGGGAATAACAGTTATGGAAATCTGACCAAAATTATTATAAACAGTGATTAGCAGCAGACAGTGATAAACAGTGTTTAGCTGTCACTTTACCCTATTTGCTGACTCACTGGTTCCCCTTGTGGAGCTGCTGCTGCCTTTATGTTATGGCCAGTGTGGTTTGTGTTTTCCTAGAGTTTATGTAATTTTAATCGCCTTTGTACTCAAGCGTATCTTTTTCTCAATATTCCTACCTCTTGTGTCTACATTTGGGTCCTCTTTCAAACACGCTCATAACAAATCCAGCTGAAAATAATACCAGCCCTCAAGCAACGATGAATCCATGATGTTGTAACAGTTCTGAATTACCAAAGTCACATTGGTGGATATTTCTTTTCTTTATTTTTCCCACGAGATATAATGTAGAGGTTGTCAAACCAAGTGGTCTTCAAAGGGGTCTTTTAGAAAACATACGTGATGATGAGAATGATTTCAGGACCCAAACGCAGAATCATGGCACAGAATTTCCGAACAAAAAAAATGAACCTTTATTGAGGCGAGGCAGAGAGTCCAAAAAGCAGGTGAACCAAAATCCATAAATCCAAACTGGAAAACCACGAGGGTAAACACACAAACTGTTCCTTATCATTAAAAAGTGGAAAAAAGTACAGATGAGGGACATTTATCCATCCATCCATCCATTTTCGTCTGCTTATCCAAATCAGGGTCATGGAGGGGAGGTGGAGCCTATCCCAGCTGTTATAGGTACACCCTGGACAGGTTGCCAGTCTCTCTCACGGCTAACGCATTAAGACAGACAACCATTCACACTTATGGTCAATTTAGATTCACCATGACCTAACCCTATGCATGTCTATCAAATGTGGGAGGAAGCCACCCGAAGAGAACCCACACAGACATGGGAAGAACAATATTTAGTCGTATGGCAAGCAAAAAAAAAAAAAACCATACAGTGTCCGCTACTCCCACCCATGTTATCTTTAGGCCGGTAGGCTGTCTGATATGATCTCTCAGTGTGCTGTGTTGGGATTGTGAGGAGGACAAGCAGGTCCCACAGCATCTGAGAACCCCTAAAGTTGCTGTAATGAACAGCTGACAATACAGCAGGCATTGCTCAACGAAATGAGTTGCTGATGCTTATTAGGAGAGAACAATTCAAGTTAAATTTGCTTGTTGTTTTTACTTTTTAATGTGAGGGGAACCCAGCCAACCTAGTAAGTTTGAAAAACATGCCAACACTGCTTCCATCATCACTATGGTGAAATGAGCAGAAAAAGCTCTCTCATGCTAAATGTGCTTGAGGTCTTGTAAAGGGTAACTACGCTGGCTTTCCAAGCAGCAGAAGTTTAAGTGATACTGCTCCCCTGCTGCAGAATAAAGAGTCAAATTAAAAGATTGCAATATTATGATGTGATGACCTTACTTAACAGTCCCAGAGTTCTCAGGAAGAGAGACAAATGAAGCTAAAGTTACCAAGCGACCGACATTAAGGTCCACTCAAGAGCCCGAACCCTCAGCTCCCACGAGGAGACTTTAATGGTTCAGCTGGGATAAATGGTAGCCTCCCACCACCCTCACCAGCGACGTATGTGCTCCAGGCATGATTTACACGAAAGCCATTGTTTTAAAGAGCTTTCTGGTCCACAGTATAAAATGTTTTACCAGGACAAGAATTTTACGACTTGCAGCTGAAAGTCAACCACACTTCCCCAAACCACCAAAAACCAGAGGATTAAAATAAAGATGTAATTCCCTCACAATCAGCTTAATCCAATTAAAGCCAGATGGGAGCTGAAATGAAAATAGCACCTCAAAGGAAGCTAAAACATGTTACTCCCTAAATATCTTTTATTCCTCATTGCCACCTAAGCATAATGTTTTTTGGGTTTTTTTAGCTTTCATTGCTTCCACATCCATGAGTCAAACTTTTCCTTTCATTATTCCTTAAGCATGATTGATTATTATTTAATACTCCATGTAGAGGAGCGGTCAGCTGGATTGTTGAGTCTTGCAAGCGAGCTGGTTTCAGTATTTGGTGGTAAAATGAAGATGATAGATTTACAGAGCAATAAACACACCTACTGAGAATACCGCATCCGTATCGTGGCTCAGGTGGGAGGTAGAACAGTGCTTCATGCAAAGTCATGGGATAAATAATGCGCTCGAGGGAACAACAAACGCCAGCTTGACCTCCAACGGGCCAACCGCTTCTGGCGTAGAGTACATCTTCTCAGTGAACTCCCCACAGCTCCGCAGAGGAAGACATTTGTTCTGACTAGATTTTGGGCCCACAACTTTTTGGAGTATGCTCTAAAGCAAAATGATTTGTTTTTCAGAATAGCAGACACATAACAGCACAGGTCTTGTAGGGTGCACTGCACCGAAACGACCCGTGAGGTTGGATGAACTGGTGAGTTTAAGCTATTAAACCAGGCCAAACAAATATATTAACAGCAAGGTTAAGACTGATAAAACTATGGATGAAATTAATGATGGGAATGTCCTTCTTTTTGAAGATTATAAACTCTGGCATTGGACAAATTGAAATCCTCGCTTCAATTTCAAAAGAAGACAAGAAGAAAGAAGAAAAATAAATTTTCCATATGACTCACCAAAATCCAGAAATGATCAGTTAGCCTTATGCTCTGGGAAATACGAATCTTGTGACTGTGAATTAAATGGTCACATGGAGGATGCTGAATAATCAATAGTCAATTAAGTATTGGATCTACAAAGAAAGTATGTCTCGATAAGTATATGATAGTCACATTGAACTAAGACACACTTTCTTTCCACTAAAAGCAACCACCGATGTGCTCAAGTCAATATTTTATAACAATTTATTGTACTGTTTATAGAGACATATTGAATAAGCCAGCAACCACAATCTGATCCCACCTGAGTGAGCCCCTGAAACTCCACATGCAGGCCACAGCGCTGAGAGGACTAGTGCAGGTAATTAAGAATCAGCAGTGACATTTACTACTTCCTGAAACTGCGTTCATGTGTTCTCAGCATCAAGCTTTTCCCATTAGCGCACTGAAGAGAGCTCATATGTTTTAGCAGCTTTCTGGTGAATGCAAACGCTAAGTCCATCAGGGTGTCCCTGCACAAAACCCACCAGCCCACATACACACACCCTCCACATACCTCTTTCACCCACCCATGGCCACTGTGGTGTTTTAAAGAGGGTATGAAAGGACGGGATGGGCATAAATTAGCCGTGTAAAGCCGCTGGAGTCTGCTAAACTGGCCCGCCAGGCTGGGGCTCGAATGAAACGGGGAGCGTGGGACCTGCATCCAGATCTGGGCAGACGCTAAGCACCACAGCTTATTTATGGGATGGCCAGCATCAAGTTGATCCCTCGTGTTTCAAAATGGAGACCATATTGCCGTATCATCTGGATATTATAGCTGCTGCTCAGAACAGTTTACACATGTTTTCTGAAAATGTACTTCCTTTTGTTGAAATCAATAAAACAAAGTGACTTCAGGGTCTGTGTCCGCTGACAGCTGCTTTTGCTTTGGCAGCATCTACTTTCTATATAAATGCAATGCTCAGTGTTAACAGTGCTCACAGCACTGCAAAAACAGCCTCAGTGCACAGCTCTTTGAGAACAGTTCAGTTGGAACAGCAGCGCGCTTCTCGGTGTCACTGTTCTCTCACCACCCAATCAATATGCAGAGCGGATGAGGCTTCTGATGTCGGTAACGGCAGAGAAGTCGATCCAGGCCGTCACTAATAACCCAGTTATTTACGATCTGAGGAGACGGTTCTGTAGTGTAGCAACAACAAAAGCCAAATATGCCTTTTAACACTACCTGCCTCATGACTATAAACAGATAAACTTAGCATCTAGCAGAATGGGAGGCAGAGCCTTCAGCCAGGATCCTCTACTGTGGAACCAGCTCCCAGTTTGGATGTAGGAGACAGACACTATCTCCTCATTTAAAATTAGGCTTAAAACGTTCCTTTTTCATAATGCTCATAGTTAGACCCAACAGCCTAGTGCCATTAGTTATGCTGCACTAGGCTGTTGGGGGACTTCCCATGATGCACTGAGCATTTCTGCTTCACTCACCTCTTTTCACAATCTGTGTTCATACAGCACTGCTGTATTTAATCATTAGTAATTATTAAACTCTGGCTCTTTCTCATAGTGCATAGTTTGTCCTGTCTCTCTCTGCTCTATCCTCCCTCCCCTTAAAAAAAAACAAAACATTTGCAATATTTATATAGAGCTGCATACAAATTGTTTTGTCTTTGTGTGTTTTTGTATGAGCCTCTGGACTGTCACGTGCATAACAATCATCCCACTTCCCTTCAGATGTAAGCAACATCAGCTTATGGCGTGTACAGTTTTAGTGGAAAGCCCAGTTGGATTAGCAAAACAAAGTCTGGTGGTTGGGTAGGAGCTCTTTCGCTCTAACTGATAAAATATTAAAATACAAAAATTCTTTAAAACAAACTCCCCTCTGCTAGAAAGAGAAAGTCCAAGAAAGAAGTCCAGCCAACCCTTATCAACCAGAGATGCTACAGCAAGACATTTGACAGAACAACGTATGGATTCAAAAGTAATAAGAACTGGTTTTCTTGAGGCTCTCTGGGAAAACGTACATGACGATAAAAATACATTGCAGCTGTTTGCAGCAGTCATTTGAAGTAATAAAAACTGTGAAATCCAAGTTTGTTGGCTGTAACGGCCTCCTTGTGGAATGCAGAACTGTAAAAATGACACCCATGATCATGTCAGGATCCATATCAATTTATAAAAGCACACATCAAACAGAAAACCTACATAACCCTACCCCCCATCCCATAAACAGCTAATCTCAGTAAACAATATGCAGAACGAACACCGACTAATTACTGATATCATGGGAGTCAATAGAGACCGTGCCCTTGAAGTGCAGACATGGAACAGGCCGTCTAGTTAAAATTGCAAAACGAGACAAAACAGTTGACCGACCGTTTTCTGAGCACTGACAGCGGGGAGCAGCCCCAGACAAAAAGACCCCTGGTTTGTCTCAGCAGCTTATTATTCATGATGTGTGAGTGTGAAGTTTTTGAACTCAAAGCAAGCTGAAGCTTTTCAAGTCACAAAACATGTCTCTGATGTACTATATGAGCTTCGAACCGCTCGGGTTTCAGTTTTTAACCCTAAAATTAAGTCACAGCAGTAACATGTGTTTTCCATTTTCCGAGATGTACTGCATGTTGTCTTTGGCTCTAAGACGATCAGAGAAAGTGATAGTAATATGATAAAGGTGGTCAAAGGAGGCTTAAACCTTTGGAGCGTCCTCTGAAATCTGACGTTTTTCACTCAGTTAAATAATGATGCAATTACACGGAAAGCAGAGGGGCGTGTGCACTCCAGTTTCTTGTTGTGACCTGTATCTGACCTCTAAATATGGAAATGATTAAAGACAAAAAAAACAACAAAAAAAAACAAATAAAAAATGGATGACACCTTGAGCACACTGTGTTGCACAATTGGGACTGGAGCAAAGATTGACTGAATATTTTGCATTCACACAATTAGGTTTTCAGCAAAACACTTCTCAAGCAATTGCTCATTCTCTGATGAGGACTGCTGGCTCCAGTTTTTGTTTAAACATGTCTTGGCCAGTTTCAAATCTGAGAAGAAAAAAAAAAACGTTCAGCCACACTTCTCTTTCTAAAGTCTGTGAAACTGCAGATTTTCATATCAATGAAGGCATAACAGAGTCATAGGGAGGTGATAACATAGAATTCATGCCACTCCAAATCGTCAAATTTTCCATCTTACATAAGAGAATGGGCTCAGATTTGATTTCATATATAGCTGCATATTAAATAAACTGAATGTGGTTGCGGGGTTTTATTTTGTTATTTACTTTGTGCTTTCTTTTCTTCCAGTCTTTATATTCCTGACTGCTCACCCTTTGAGGATGGCTGCCTCACTTTTATGTACAACAAATGCTTCTCAGCGAACACTTAAGCACAAATGTTTCAAACACATTTACAAATTAAGCATTTCAAAAGGTATCGGAACAATATATTTAAAAACGAACCCTGAATATTTCTTCTCATCACACAAGCTCAAAATCATATCATCCATATGGACGGTGTGACGTAGGCTCTTGTGTAATACACTCCTCTCTCCAGAGCTTGTCGTGGTGCCGGGAGTGCTTACAGCGCTTTCAAACAATCAAACTTCAAAACATCAACTGGGCTTTGTCCTGCAGCACCCACATTCACAAAGAGGAAACTATCCATCAGGATGCTACAGCTCTGCATTCAAGCACTCCTCACCCATATGCCTTTGCAACATGGAGGATGCAACCATAATGCTTCTTTCTGATATTTATCAGTTAGATTTTTAAAGTGAGATTATCAAATTAAGCTGACTTTAGCGCTCCCTGTTAACAGAGCGTGAGCAGGAAACACGATAATGTGAATGAAAGATGCAAAGTGAAAGGCATCCTACAGAAGGCTGCTGGAGACAGAGTGGAAAAAAGGATACATGACTCAACAAAGCCATAAACACTTCCATCACTCCTTTTCAAACTGTCACTCCATCCAGTCTTCTCTTTCTAGTCCTCTTGTATAAAATTTATTGGACTCACATACCTGGCGCCCTGCGTTTCTTTTCTGAAACCAGTGGCATATCAAATGCAGAGCACTGCTTAGTAGGTCTCCACCTGTTCCTGTTCCTCCTGTTATCCTGTGGTGTATTTAAGCCCTGAGTTTCCTCCAGTCCTTGTCATGTCGTTTATTGTTAGCTTTCCTCACTGTGTGTTGGGCTCCGATGTTCCTCCTCCTAGTAGAGCTCCCAGTGTATTTAATTCCTAGTCTGCTCTTTGTTTTTTATTTTGTTTTTTCATTCATTTATTTATTTTTTTATTTTTTTATTTATTGCTCTGTTTATAATTTAGTTTCCAGCAAAAAAAGTTGTGCTTTTTGAGTTTACGTCCCGGGTCCAGAGTCCGCATACCAGGGTCCTGTCTGCCACATAGCGTATCTTGACATCTAGACTTGGACTGCATATTCTTGCCTTGATTGCCTTATCAGACACTTACACAGTCTAGCCTCCTGAGAACCGAGGAAAAAGGTGTCTTTCACTTTAACCTTTTTGTGACCACTACTGAGGACATAAGGACTCAGGAGGATAATCTTGGTGCCACTCCTTCAGATCCATTTCTCTTTTGAAGTCAGCCTAGTTTAGGATATTTAGGATATTTAACTCATGGAACTATGTTAGCTATTGCCAAAACTTTTCCTGGGGTTTTTCCATCTCTAGTCCTAAAACAGGTAACTTTAGGAATACATTTTCAATCTGGCGACTGGATGAACAGACCCTTCAATGGAAGATTTTTAAAGGATTTTTTTTTTGGGGGGGGGGGTGAATGTTTACCAAAAAAAATTATAACTCCTTTTTCTTACCTACAAGGTCTTGAAAAATCAGGCCCCATTTAATCTTAAAGACCTCATCACCCAATAGAGCACTTCGCTCTCAGACTGCTGGCTTACTTGTGGTTCCTAGGATACTTAAGAGTAGTTTGGGAGGCAGAGCCTTCAGCTTTCAGGCCCCTTCTGTGGTACTAGCTCCCAGTTTGGATTCGGGAGATTAGTCTTAAAACTTTCCTTTATGATCAAGCTTATAGTTAGGGCTGGATCAGGCGTCCCTGACTCCTCCCTTTAGTTATTGGGTTTTAGGCTATAGGCCTAGGCTGCTGGGAGGGGTTCCCACGATGCACTGAATGTTACTTTTGCACTCACCTCTTTTCACTCTGTTTATCTCTGGCTCTCTTCCACAGTGTGTCTTTTGTCCTGTCTCCCTCGCCTCACCCCAACCGGTCACAGCAGATGGCTGCCCGTCCCTGAGCCTGGTTCAGTTGGAGGTTTCTTCCTGTTAAAAGGGAGTTTTTCCTTCCCATTGTTGCTAAGTGCTTGCTCATAGGGAGTTGTTTTGATTGGTTTTCTCTAAAATTATTGTAGTGCCTTTACCTTACAATATAAAGCGCCTTGAGGTGACTATTGTGATTTGGCGCTATATAAATAAAACTGAATTGAACTGAATGATGTACAGTTGCAGTAATAAGGTCTCGTTGTCACAAAATCCCATGGCACAGCTGGACTTGTCTCAAGGCACACCAGTGCAAATCACTGAACTAGAGACTGACCTACCAAGTTAGCTAAAACAACTTAAAGCATGACTACTACTTACTAACTGCTACTTTTAGTACAGTTTTGTTTTGTACACTGTGTTCACTACAAATGTGAATTTGCATTATGTTAATTTTGATGTCTCCAATCAAACACAGTGAGTTGTGCTCTTACCGGAAATTAAACTTGCAACATTGTAATGTAACACTGCAATTACCACACTTGCTAATGCATTTTGTAGAGATTTGCAACTTATTGCACCTCTACCCCACACCTAACGCTACATCTTTCAACAGTGAAGACTAAACATCACCACAACACAATATGTGTTCTTACCTGTGGCTAACTAGCTAGCATTGGGATCAACAAAGATGTTAACAATTTTTCTTCCTACTGGCTGAAAAGTGTACAGCATTAAACAAGTTTCTGACCATTTTGAACCCACTATCCAGGTACTCAGAGAGAATTTAATGTAGCCTTTATAGTGCGAACACATCTATGCACACAAAATGGCGAGTCTGTATGGAAGCACATGATCCAAGTCACAGCATAGCCTTGTCACTGCCACCCTCGAGTAGTATAAATGTTGCCACCCTTGAATAGTACAAATGTTCAAATCAACTAAATCAAATCAACATACAGTGCAGTGAGACTGCATGACGGTCATATGTAAAAAAAAAAAAAAAAAAAAAAGCAGCAAAAATGTTTTCCATGTCTTGAAGACTGTGGGTAGTGATTGCATAAGGAAATCTCAAATTATCTATGATATGGAGTTACATGTTTAATAATAGGTTACTGCTAGCCCTGGAAGCCTGCATCTCTGTATTTGAGGGTATTGTGGGTAATGTGTTTGTGTATGTAAGAGTGAGAATAAGTGGGACTAAGAGGAAGAAAATGTGAAAGAGATGAGAAACTCTGTGTGTGTGTGTGTGTGTGTGTGTGTGTGTGTGTGTGTGTGTGTGTGTGTGTGTGTGTGTGTGTGTGTGTGTGTTGTTCATGTCTGCATGCCAAGTAATAACTCATTTCTTTGAACACACTTTATGTGGCAAAACTTAGACCTTGGGCTATAATATTGCTGTAACACAGATATTAAATCAAGTTTCTCTTGCACAGTTTACACAACAAAATCAAAAACCACACACTAATGACAATAACCTTTGTGTGTCTTTCTTTAAGGTTAGCATCAAGACCAATCTTGCCCAGGTGATGTAGAGGAAACATTTGGATGCATGACTAAAGAGTAATTGCAGAAATAGAGCTGCAGTGGATCAGTTCACCCATATGCCATCCTTCTCCCCCATAAGAAAAACCTTTATAGCATGTATTTTAAAGTGCCTTTGCTACTGCAGTGAACTCCCAACCAGAGAAGTGTTTGCACAGTTGCCAGCTATAGTTAGCAGCTCAGGCAGTAAACGTGAATAGCACCAGAAGAGAGGACAACTATGCACAGTCAATGAGTAGATGATGTTACTTTATGTTTACCTTTACTACAGACTGCAAATTATATTTTTCCAGGGCTATCTTCTTCTTTTTTTATCCAGTATATAATATGGGAATTATTAAATATATCTCCAGTTTTCTTGGCCAGTGACTTTCTAGTAATATTTCATTTATTCTGTTTAGCTGCTTTCTATGTGTGCAAATATATACGGAGGAACGACATCAGCAATGATATCAGAGAAGCAATTGTTGCTGCCCATCAATCTGGGAGGGGTTATGAAACCATTTCCAAATAATCTGAAGTCCATCATTCTGAAGTGAGAAAGATTATTCACGAGTGGAAAACATTCAAGACAGTTGCCAATCTTCCCAGGAGTGGATGTCCAAGCAAATTCAACCCAAGGTCAGACAGTGGAGTGCTCAGAGAAACCGCAAAAAACCCAAGAGCTACATCTCAGACTCTACGGGCCTCGGTTAGCCTTAGTTAAATGTTAAAGTTCATGACAGTACAATTAGAAAAAGACTGAACACTTATGGCTTGTTTGGAAGGGTTGCTGAGAGACAGCCTCTACTCTTTTCAAAGGTTTACACAAATCACAATAACAAACAAACAAATCACCAGACTTCTGAAACAATGACCCTTAGACAGATGAGGCCAAAGTGGAAATGTTTGGCTATAATGCACAGCGACACATTTGGTAAAAGCCAAACACAGCATATCAGCACAAACACCTCATACCAACTGCCAAGCACAGTGGTGGAGGGGTGATGATTTGGGCTGGGTTTTTTTGTAGCTACAGGTCCTGGGTATTTTGCAGTCATTATTGAGTCAACTATGAGCTCCTCTGTAGACCAAAGGATTCTAGAGTCAAATGTGAGGCCATCGGTCAAACAGCTAAAGCTTGGCTGAAAATGGGTCATGCAACAGGGCAATGTTTCCAAGCACAGCAGCAACCTTCAACAGAATGGCTGAAAAAGAGAAGAATCAAAGTGCTGTAATGGTCCACACTTATGTAAGTATTCCTAATAAGCTTATAAAGTATGATAAGGACTTTAATACATTCTTTTACATGCCTAAAATCTTGTGTACCCCATATGAACCTGCATCCCCACATTATATTATCATTGTATCATCACTTGCAGCACCTATGTGAAATTGCCAGAGAAAAACACAAATTCACTGATACTTTTAAAGGAAATAAGTAAAGAGAATAACTTATTTTGACTGTTGAGTGGATATTATATTGGGCCTTATCAGTAAGACAAGGCAAAAATGCAATAACAGTAAGGGATAAACACCTGTATATAACAGAGTAGTTACACATGCACAAGGCTATTTAATACAAAAATTCTCTCCTGCTCTTTACCACTAAAAACAGGGGCCAAATAATAATAATCCTATAATACGTGGGTATGTTTTATTTGTATATCCACAGTTTTGAATGCCTTGGGCAGCATTTTATCACAGATAAACAGAGGCAACCAGAGCTCTGATGTTATTTTTGTACTTTACCTCACAGTTGCAAAATTTTCCAGAGGACTACTCGATTCCATATTGATTTTAGTACCCAAAAGTTAACAAACAAGTACTGACTTGGCCACCCTCGATATAATTGATGTCGCAGTCTTCATAGCTCAAGAGCAGCATCTTGTGTCTAAGAGACAAAACTACAAGTCTTTGAGCTCATCACCAAAACTCTTTGACAGGTTTTAAAAGCAAGTTGATTAAAAAAAAATTGCATAATGAGAAAAAGCAAAATAATGAAACACTGCGTTCATTAATAACATATTGCAGGAGGAGGTATTTTTTAGAAAACATATAAAGAACAGAGCCCAACGCATTGAGCTCCAAAAGTTTTGATTACCGGTTGCCTCCTACACATATGAACATACACATAAAAGAGTTCATGGGTGATGCATGACGCACACTGATGAGACACGTCTGCATGTCTGGGGTGGTCTGAGCCCTCTCAACTGTGGCAGAGGTTTACATAAACCCCATAGCTTCTGGCAACAGACACAAAATGAGAGGGTGTTAAAGTAAATCTGTGCTCCCTCCCATAGAACAAACACGCTCATAGATCACACTCGTATTTACACATTTTAAATCATTAGCAGCGACTATAAACACAAACACTTTTCTCTTGCTTCGCTGTCGTCATCAGATTCTTACAGACACACAGTAAGGACACACAAACACGATCTGAGAGGCAGTTAGTGGGGCCCCTGTTTGCGTGCCAGACAGGAGCTGCAGCCTCAGCTCATCTAGCACGGCTTCACTTTGTGTCTCGGTCTAATTGGTGTCTTTTGCCACGTGCCGCCATGCAATTGAGGGCAAAACAGCGCCAGGCCTTAAAACCTCTCCCTTGCCCCCCCCCCTCCTCCACTTCCCATCACTCCATCATCCATAGCATCACACTGATGGAGTAGAGGAGAAGCTCATCTAGTGCGCTGCAACCCTATCATTATTCCAGTGAGGTCATTCAGAAAAGCTGCTTGTGAGAACTATGCTCATTTGCTTGTGGTTCGACCTGTAAAACCCAAGGCGCCACAAATCATAACCAAACAGCAGAAAGCACATTCTTAACATTGAGGAAATAAAACTGCTGAATATGGCAGTGGTCGACCGGAAAGAGGATGTTTCTCCTGTTCTTTAATTCTGATCCAAGATATTTTTTTTTTAATTTCTAGGTGAGCAGAGATAAGCCCTTGCTTGCTTTTCTGTGCAATATTAATGATTGCATCAGTGATCAAATGACTGATTGCTTTATATTGCTCTGCAGATTTTCACATTTGGCTCTGCAGCAACATGAAGATTAATATCATAAATCACAGACTGACTTTTTTTTTTTTTTCCCTCAGACACACGGTAGAACAAGACAATGCAGAGGTTTCATTGGAGGACAACGTAACACCAAACCAAATGGTTGTCTTTAGTCAACTAACACCCTGGCTCTCAGCCTGAGGCCTCCAAGCAATGTTTTCATCACAAGACCTTCATCGTTCACTATGGGGTCATAAATCTGGAAGCTTCAATATTCCACTGGGTCACCTTTCATTGTGATTTGGTTCGGGATTTAGAAAGGGAAAAAAAATGTGGAAAAGGAATCCAGGAAATCTGCATGTCTGTTGTGGGAAGACTACATATTGCCTCAAGCACCAGATGCTGCTTGATACAGGAAATATATATGGGTGTTTTTATATGGGTGTGGGTGTTTTTTTGTTTGTTTGTTTTGTTTTGTTTTGTTTTGTTGAAGGAAACCATCTATTTCTACTTCCAAAAGAATCTCAAATCCCTACTGTTTGTGTAATGAAAGGTGAAAGTGAATGAGCAAAACCATGGAACCTGCACAATGCCCCAGGTTCATAAAGATGATTACGATACAACAGCAACAAAAAACTCATTGCATATGGTCTGGGAGAAATCATCTGAACAGAGAGATAATGATGGACTTCCCAAACCTAGTAAAGAAATCCAGTTGCCTAAGTTGCTCGAGTCGATCAAGCGCTTAACTCTCAGACGCTACATAACCCGTGTTTGTCCTGAGACAGGATGTTTATGTAATGGAGGAGTACAAGTACCTGGGCGTCCACATTTGCTGCAGGCTGAACAGGAAAACCAACACAGAGGATGTATACAAGAAGGGGATGAGCAGGCTCCATTTCCTAAGGAAGCTGAGATTCTCCAACATGTGCAGCAAAATGTTGGAGCTTTTTGATCACTCAGTGGTAGTGAGTGCAGTGTGCTTTGCTGTGGTCTGCTCATCAGAGCTGGAGACACCAACAAACAGAATAACCTGATCAGGAAGGCCGGCTCTGTGATTGGCTGCAAACTGGACTCTCAAAGGTGTGGTGGAGAGGAACTGAACAAACACTTATCCATCACGGACCATGCTGCCCGCTGTCTGCACCACCTACTGAACAGGCAACAGAGCGTCTTCTCTAACAGACTGATGCAGGAAATCTTTCATGCCACATGCAATAACTCTCTACATCTGTCTTGCAGAGAATCATCTGTCAACCTTTTATTTCAACCCTGCTCTCGCACGACACGTAGCACACACTAAAACATTTTAATGCACCGCACTGCTTAATACACTTCTCACTGTTATACTGAGACACCTCTAAGATTTGCTATTCTGTTGATTTGGGAATATTTTACTTGTTATATATTACTAGTACATGCCAGTGCTACAGTACTGTTTGGTCGGTTCATGCTGTTGACAAACTGACGCTTACTCACACTGAGAAAAGAAAAAAAAAACAGGGGTAGAGGACTTTTACAGACAGGAGTTAGTAAAAAAGTAAACTATAGTTTTAAGTCTTAAAAATAGGCCTAAACAAAATTTGGGGTGGGGGGTGAGAATATAAAGAAAAAAGAGTTCAGTGCATTGGCGTGTTCACCAAAGCTTTCCATACTGTAACACTGGGAGCAGATATTTCTGTCATCTGACCTCTGAAATGGCAGCATAAATAAGATATCAAAAAGATAAATATAACTTAATTGGACCTCCTGGGACACTGAGGGGGGCACTAGAAGCTTCTTAACATAGTGTACTAAAAAAAAAAAGGTATTAAAATAGTTTGTCTATCTGCCATGCGTAAATATTAATGTTTTGCCAGCTACAGACCTTCGTTGAGTGTTGGTCTTGTGCATCTATATCTCTTACAGCTATCTCATATAAACATAAAAAAACCCAAATTATAAGAAACATTCATTTAAAGCTTGTATGCAATTTAATAATCTACTTATTCAAGCACAGATCTATAAGAACACACATTTTACACTGCTTTATGCCTGACTCATAATTACGGCGTGTGAGAGCATGAGAGCATGTGAAGGGACGAGAAACACAACCTAAAGAGATCCTTAAACTGTTTATTTGAAGTTAAAGGCTTAACTCGGTGTTGTATAAAGGTTTGGTTTAAGTATGCCTTCTTGCGCTGAGAGCATTGTTCACTTTTCAGCCTGGAAGAGTGTCAGGGTCATTTTTCAATTTTGCGGTTTGTGAACAGATTACTTTCTCTCCCAGGGCTCCCTGAGAGCGAAACTCTGAGTGCCCGTATGTGTTTAAAGGTCTACACACATACTTGATGGTCCTGATTTTCCTCATGTTTAGGCTTATGGTACTTACACCAGTTTGCAGTTATTGGTTCTCAGCATGCACCAGAGGGAGAGCACCGAGTTTCGGACCAAAACCTTCTCCCATTATGCTTTAAGTCATGTGCAGCCAAATAAGTCAAGTTGAGAAGCATAAAATCTCTCATGGGTATGTAACTTATGGAGAGACGAGCCCCAGAGCTTTTTGCCCCCGCAGAAGTTCTGCATTTAAATGACATTTTGGAAACAAAGGCCTCGCTATTTAAAGCAACTTAACCATAAGGTGAAAGACAATACTACTAAAGCTGAAAAACGCCTGAGCAGATGCAGGCGCCCTTTGTTAGAAATACTGCTGCATCCAATTGAGATTGAATTATTGTAATCTAAATTGCATTTAACAAGCTAGATCTTACAACTACTATTAATAACACCTTCTAGGCTTGGGTGGTGTACTGGTAGGTTTTCCAATTCTTCCTATTAAATGAATACAAAGATGCTGTATTGAACTGATACTGTATATTGTGGTGTGCTGCAGAGCACAGGACACCAGAGAGGAAAGTCTCTACTGTGAAGCAGGCTGCTGAATTCAGTTAGATGAAAATATCATTAAAAAAATGAAGAAGAAAAATACCTCTGTTACCACTGTTTTTGAAAGAATTTATATTTTTCAGTGAGGTCGAAGCTGGCCGCACTATTTGCCTAAAGAAAGCTGTGGCTGAAGAGGGTAGCATTTCAAACTGCATCTCTGCTGTTCAGCCCTCTATGCGGTGGTGTCAGCTGCGGCAGATGTTCCAGGAATTTCTTCCTAGTGTCCAGTGGTCACCATGTGGTCACCAACTGGTCTCTTACAAAAAATTAGTATTCCCTGACCGGTTGCGAGTGGTTGCCTGGAATTCCTGTGAAATCTACTGTTAAAGCTCCATTCGCACAGGCACAGAGACCAGCCGGTAATCCCCGATTGGTTGGCAAGTGGTTGCATGAGGTTGCTCGATGTAGCTTGGTGAAACGGGTCACAAAGTGGTACACGGTCTCCATGTGATTTCTTTGGTTGCCTGCAGTTTGCATGGAAGACACTGATTTGTCTGTAAGCACTCGCCAACTAACCACTGTGCGGTAGTGAAACTTAAACAAGTGCGACTCAAACCAGAAACGGAGTACCCTTTGCCTTCATAGTATCTCAGTTCTGACTTGTGTTTCTTTTGGCTAAATTCCACTTTCTCAAAAAAAAACAAAAAACAGAAAACACACTGAAGAACTGCCTATTCAAACATCACATCACACCAAAGGATTCCTATTCAGCAGTTACTACTTTACGGCTCTGTACAGTCTGCAACTACTTGATGATGGAAAGGATCACAATCAAAGGTTGTTAGATTCAATTTACAGACCTCTCTACATTCTGTTATGACTATCCAACCTGTGAACTTTCAATCGCAGTATTCACTTCCAGTAATCCACCCAGCTGTGCTGGCAACCCTGTGAAGACCAGAAGAGGACATGGCTTTCTAGAGAGGAAAACTGTGAGATATGTATGTTTGTTCTACTACTTTATTGTACATGTCCACCAAACACCACAAAGAGCAATTAGGGCCCACATTAAAGAAAGGGATATGCCTCAGGTCGCGGGTTTCCCACTTCTTAATGTAAGCTTTGCTACATAGGAGGCAGGGATCATTCAGCAGCGAGTAATTACTGCTGTAACTCAGGTTAACACTATTGCTTACACCGGAGATTGGCTACATACTGCAGACCGGCTGAGCCAAGTGCCCACTATGAGCAACTCATATAGAAGCTTACATTGGAGTGCTACTGGAGTTATTCAAGAAAGTAACTGCGTCCCAGTAGCAAGTCAGTTTATTTCAAGTGAAGAACCACAAGGTGAAAAACAGCTTGTCCCAGAGACATTTTTATTTAACAGTAGTAAGATTTAAGGCGAAGGATTCACATCCAGAAGAACTGCCATGTCCCTACTTGGCTGAAAAACTCTCGGTTTGAAAACTGTGGTAAAATTTAATTTAGCTTATTACTCCTATTTAAATAGAATGAAACCACATTCATGGCAAAGACTTTTAATAATCTCATCCTCACGCCCAAACAGGCATTCAAAGCCAGAAAATTAAAGGCCTAATCGTAACAATCACCTCCACTTGGAGACAATTAGTACACGCAGTGCCAAAAACCCGAGCTGAGACATCCAAAAATTCCTGGATGAAACTTGTTGGCATCAACACATCCCAATTGTATGAGTGTTAATGTTTGTGTCTCTGCACGCCTGTGTAAATGCATACTGAATGTGGAGAAGAATACAAACATCTGCAGAAGGGAGTGCAACCTGAAATGTAAACAATTAGAAATCAATCACTCGCCCAGAAAATGTGTGCGTGCCTTCACACGCCAACGAGGAGCAGATACTGCAGAGGGTGAGGAGAGAAGAGCGTGGGGGCATGGGGGGAGAGAGGTTTAGTAGTGGAGGGAGGATTTTCCCATTAATCAAAGACACAGTTTTGTGTGTTAGTGTTGAATGCTAAAAGGCGCCGAAATCACAAACACATGGATTCCTCATAACGCATATGCACATGTCAGCATGCAAGCTACGGGATTACATGAGGGTACGCTGTGCAAGAGGCTCCCCAGATGGGAGTGTGCATCCAGCAGTAGCCAGCAACAGACACACTACTGGCTGCATGCAGTCACACACCCACATTTGTTATGTGGGTGTTGTGGTGAGGTCTTGTCCCTGGTGGTATTACCTCAGCAGCACCACTCCAGTACCCACAGTGCACGGATGTGAGACCACATCAAGCAGGGGCAGATATTCGCTGTGGCACGGTTCGGGCCAAGGATTTACTGAACACATATGCTGATGGAACAAACGCAGGGGTGAGAGAGCGATCCCTCATCCAAAGCCACGTGGCTTTACACCACATTCACCAGCACTCAGCACTTTCAAGCCTCCAAACAACCCTCGCCTGTGCCAAACACCAGTCAGCCAGCCAAGAGCATACAAGTCCAGAAGGCACATGGCTTGTAACTCACTGCCTTCTTTTCAGTCCTCTCTCTCGTTTTAAAAGAAAATCACCTCTAGCGTTAAAAGAAAAGTACTGTTCTGGCTTGTCACAAACAAATTTCAACAAAGTCAGGGTCTCTTACAGATCGCTGGCTATGCTAAAACAAACATTTACATTTATGGCTAACTGGACTCACAACAGTAGTCCAGGTTTTCCAATCCAACGCAAGCACGGGCTGCTTCACATCGGGGCGGCGCTTTTGATAAATAGTCAATCGCATGCAACGTGGACAGATCCCGAGAAGCTGATTGCTCTAAAAACAAGTCTACTAATGAAGAAATGTAATAAAATTATTTCACAACAGAGTGGTGAAACACAGTGTGCTTTTTAGTAGGACGAGGGGTCACTGCAAGAAAAACTTTGCTGTCTGAATCTTTTGCTCCAATGGAGGACTACTTTGGAATTGCTGCATGTAGTGAAATAACTCGATTTAAGTCAATTTAAAAAAAAGCAAATGTTAAACATATCAGCGTAGTGTATCCGAGTGTAAGATTTTCCACTTTTATTACAACTGAACTAAAGGTTAACTAGGGTGGGTGTGGGGGGGCGTCCTGGGAGATTTGTTGCTTGTTTGTACAAGTCGAGAACATCCCTGCCCAGCATTAAGCAAAAGATTTTACTTTTCATGTGGCAGTTCAGGATTTTTTCTGTGGAACTGAGCAGCCAGCCTATAACATCCCCTTTATCCGATGAGATCTCACTTAGGTGAAAAGATGGAGGAAATTTTATTTTGGCAGTGGCAGCCTATATGTGCTTTTACAGTGTGCATATTAAAATTGACAGGGACGTAAACCGGTGAGATTCTGGGCAGCGAGTGGGCTCGGACAAACATTTAAGTGTTTAGAAAGTTTAATCAGTCAATGCGGTAAACTGAGAAGTTAAAAGATAACTGCCAATGCTGTTACGTGTATCTATGTGAGTCATAACTTAATGTTAGTCGCCTGATGTCAGAAGCAACTATCAACTTACAGTGTTACACTCACTTCCATCTTCAGTCTGACGTTGCTTCTATGCTAACTGCATTAGGCAATTTTCCACAACCGGTCAGTAGAAACCAACGTGTCCGTCTAACTCTGAAATCCCTGGCACAACTGGCGTGTTGAAATGGCTCTGCGGTGTCAACTTTAAAAATCACCTCAGGGTGGAGCTGGCAAAGCGAAAACACTTCTGCATGTTTCTCCATTTGACGTTCAGCGATGCCTTGTGAGTGTCGAAGCACAAGCAAGCACTGGCATTTTAACACACCCCTGTTGTGGCACACAGCTTGACAGCACTTGACCACACCATCAATTCTGTCCGTGGCGCTGTCTGGCTTATCGTTAGTGCCACCACACGGCACTCGCTGGACAGATTTTTAGTTTTAAACTGTCAATTAAACTGGGTCAAGTGCTAATGTCCATGCATTAGCCAAATCTACAGCATAGTTTTATATTAAGGCTATCTATTGGGATAACGGGTCAGAGAAGGTGTATACATAGGTTTGTCAGATGTGGTTGGACAATGGTGGTGTCATCATACCACTTTGGCAACACCTGAAAGTTTTAATTTTTACATGAGAAGAGAGGCAGGACAGTGCTTTCCACAAAAGCATCTTAGACATGGTTAGAAAAAAAATACAATATTTGCACCTATTTTAAGGACCATAATATCATTTATAGTGATCTGTCTCTAAATGGTGCTGAGCATGTTAATCCTCCTTAAGGAATATTGCATCATCCCAGCAGCAGATGAAACACGTTTCTACGCCCATGTGCAAGAGACATTACCTGGAGGCTGTAAAGGTTACAGGCACTGGCACTGTTATATGCACTGGCTAAATTTAACCAGATTTCATTCCATCAGAAGCTCAGAAATTCCTTTTAACTTGACAACACAGTCAAAAAAAAAACCTGAGCCCAAACATCCTCTCTGTCAGCCAATTCTCGCATGTCCATCCTTTTAATGAAGACAAATGAAGTGTTTAATTGTGTGAGACTGTTGCCCTTTCCACCTGGCACAACATGCAAAACACAGCTGCCAAGTCAGCGTGCAGCTGAGCAATGGGCTACTCTTTCCATAAGCTGCTGCCATAGCCACTGAGCGCTCCCCATGCTTACCCCCCAGACTGGCCCTTGGCCTTACAAGCCCAACCCCAATTACCGCGACCCCCCGATACCCTGCCAAAAGGCGGCACCGCTTCAGCTCCTGTTCTCTCTTAAGCTTCTCAAAAAGGGGAAAAAAAACAACCCTGACAACTGCTGCCTGAGGTGTAATTGAGCATGTAAAGACATTAAGGCCTGAATTTCTTGGCGTGTGATGAAGCGAGATAGGCAGAGGGCCGAGAGGAAGAGACATCCAACGTTTAAAATTTGACCCAAAATAGCAATCTGTGCATGGTGACCCCCCCAGTACAAGCAAAATGGTTTATAAGACAAAGGAACAGTATGATCTGTCAGAACAGCAAAAGCAGAGATGAAACTGACTGCTCACTCAGTTTCATTAAGTGTCCCTGTAAGTGATTATTCATACCAGGACACCAGGTCAGCTGTACTGTGCTTTTCTTGTTATGACATTTCAAATTATCTCCTGTGGAAAAGGTTATTCCAAGTACTTTGTATAATTTTTGTAAGTCACTACCGCTCTCCTTAAGTATGAATTGTGTGTGCCTCGGTATGGATATTTTTGGAAGGTACAGGTGCAAAATGTCCTGGTCAGCTGGGGCCTTTCTGTGTGGAGTTTGCAGGTTCATCCCTGTGTCTGCAGGGGTTACCTCCAAGTACTCTGGCTTCCTTCCAGAGTCCAAAAAGACATGCATTTTAGGTAAAATGGAGATTCTAAAGTGGCTGTGGACGTGCGACAGACAGACAGAGATGTATGGTTAAACATGGCTTGCAGGGTAAAGCACTGAGTGGTGTGCTGACTGACATGTTAGCCACGATAGCTGAGTTAGGAGCTAATATGCCATATGCAGTATATTCAGCTAGCTCTGATATCACAGTCTGGCTTCTTCTAACCATGTTAATGATGTGAATATGTTTTCAGGTAGATAAACTTTACATATACTAAACCTCACTAACACACAAAGTATACAGTGACATTTGCACACAAACACATTCGCACACACACTAACTGAGGGATCAGTTTTCAGTGATCTACTTTAAAGTTGCCTGCTGACAAGGTGATCATATTTGGTGTCTAGACATAGCAGCTGAAGAGAAAACCGTGTGGTGTCTCTCGCTCCTTCTCTCCCTCCCTCCCCTCTGTTATTGTGTCCCAAATAGCACAGAAAACATATCAAATGCTTAGCTGATTTTTTATTTTCAAAATATACAGCAGCACTGTGGCTAGCACTGTTGCTAAGAAAAAAGTTGCTGATTCAAATCCACCACCTTTCTGTGCGGGGTTTGTATGTTCTCCCCGTGTATGTGTGTGTTCTCTACGGGTACTCTGGCTTCCTCTGACAGTCCAAACGGGTTATTCTAAGTAGCCCGTAGGTCTGAATGTGAGTGTGGATGGCTGTGTGTCTCTCTGTGTTAGTCCTGCAATAGACTGGCTATCTGTCCAGGGTGTACCCCGCCTCTCGCCCTATGGTGGAAAAGCCTCTGAATAACGCCTTCAGAAATGTGCATGATACACATCTGCATGTGTGTTGATGCAGCCCCTTCACATCACCAATGCTGGCTTTTTAACCATACACTGAAAACAACTTAGCTCCAGAGAAGTGTGACAGCATTTCTGCATCTTGTTGACTTTATAACAATGCTTAAGTTTTAATTTACTTAATTTATTGATGTGGAAGGTGTGTTCACTGATTTTAGGAGGTGTCCCTGAGGGTCCTGTCTTTAATGCAGTGCTGCACGCGGGCCCGAAGATCATAAAATTTCATGACTGAGCTTTTGCTTTTCCTTTGCATTCAGACAATATATTAATCATATGAAAGTAGATGACGGGATCTTTCCAAATTTGAGATGTTAAAACATATTTTGAAGGTTTTTTAGTGAGCTGCAGTTCTTAAAATGTCAGCAGATCAAACGAACGTGCGGATAAAATAAAAACATTCATGGCCAAACAAAGAGTGGGAATAGCCAATGCTGGATTTATGAGCAGATTTTCTGTTTATCTTCACATTCTTTCATTCATTCAGTCTTATTGTAAAGGGAAAAAAAAATCATTCTCAGACTAAGCAGCCAACATTTCAGCCACCAGACCCCCTGCACACTTTGAATCAGGAACTTCTCAATCCCATAAATTTACTTAATATATGCTTATGAATGCTGGCATTACTGAAGCTCTACAGTACATGCATGCTATATAATGAATATGGGTTAATTAAACAAAGGTATGTTAGCCCTCAGCTGTGCAAGACAGCTCTATTCCATTGAAGCAGCTCGTGCTGAGGCTGCCAGAAAAAACACTTTCCTTTGGAGAGAACAATTCATCTGTGGCTCTCTTGGGAGACAGGGTAAAGGGTGCTGAGGAGGTCAGTCTTATTGCCCACCAAGCAACCCTGGCATAGAGTCATGAAAGTTAAACGAGAGAAAGGGAATACATCTTAGAGGACATCCGCCTCCTGGGTCACTTGCTAATTAAGTTGCATTTATCTTGGCATTGAGTCAAGCTTAATATTGAACCTAGATCCAACAAAGAACAGCGCCACAGGCACACAGAGACTGAAACCAGCTGAGTGCTGAAAGGAATCACAAGTATGGCTCCTGGGAGTCTGTGGGCTCCTCATCTGAAGACATATTAGCATCATAAATACAGCAAAACACAGTCTTTGTAACACCACTCAGTTTAAGAATTCATCCATTTCTGTACTGCTATATGTAAAAGATCCCTTTTTGCATACAGGTTAATTGGCCTTGAATGTTCTATAAAAGTCCTCCTACATCCTGACATCTTCATTTCTACTGTTCTGTCATCAGATTTTAAAGATCGCGTTGCAGCTTTCTATCGTGGCAGTCCAAAAGAGACAGAAACACATTTCCCATAGAGTTGAGCCATTCTACAGTAAATGCAAGCCTGTCACTAAAAAAGCACCTGTGTGTTGAATGTAACAAAAGTCATTCTAATGATGCCTATAAAGAGCAACTGAGGCTGGGATGGCATGAATACAGTATGTCGAAGTGGTTCCGTAAATACTCTCTGTATGATGTTTGGCTTGAAAATCATTTAAAAAGCGGTTCGTGCAAATTCAAACATTTGCTCGAGGTCAGTGCATCATAAATCACACCGCTGTTTGGTTTCAGTATGAAACCCAAACGCTGCAAAGATAGCCGTTTGCGGTTTCTAACTACACTATAAACATGTATCACAGTTTTTGAATTCTTGACTCCTTAAAGTCTCTTTTTTTTCCATTAAATAAGGCTTTGGTCTATAAAAGAGAAAAGACAGACCAAATACAGTGACAAATGTAAATCACTTGAAGGCAGGAGGTATCTAAAGTTCACATGAACGTCACAGAGAAGGTGCGTTCAGGGACATCATAAAACTGAAAATGACCTTTGCCCACCACAGACCTGTAAGGCTATCCGGCACATGCGAGTTGTCAAGCGAGCCCTCGTGATCCTGCTCGAAAGCACGATGGCGAGCTCAAGCAGATCTTTTATTTCAAAAGAAATGTCACTCTGTTTGATTAGAGTTGAACATGTGTTGAAGGCTGGTGAATATTCAATATGTTAACATTAAAACTCACCTTAAGCTAACTCTTAGTGATGATGCAATGTAGTTAAAAATCCTTTAATCACTTTTAAAAGATTGCTCTAAAATTATACCAGGACTAATCCCATCACTAAGGATGATGAGGCACGCGAGCTACACATCAGTATGTGTGACAACAGCAGTTTGACCCCTCCCTCCCTGACCAATTAAATTAAACATCTGGGAGAAAGATCAGCTGAGGAAGAAAAAAAAACCTGCCACAGGCAGGGATCATGTCTCATCAAAGGAGATGACAGAGCGAGAGGAATGTGATACAAAAAGGGCCGCCCCACCCTCGAACACGCAACAAGTGTTAAGTGCGTTTGTGTGTGCTGCCCTGCTTTGCATCAAGCTAGGTCAGCCTGCAGTCAGATTACACCTCCTCTCCCAAGGTCCCACAATCATCATTCACTCGCATTCATTACTGAGGTGTAACACAGATGATTTTTCACTCCTCTTGTGCGGCGTGTTATGTAAACACACTGCGATAGATTTATTGGCTGTTTTAGTTTTATCTGACATCTCGATTTATTTAAATGCGAGTTCTAAGGGAAGAGAATTGGATATTTGGAGTTTATGTTTGAAATTAAAAAGCAGGAATGCGGGAATTAAGTAATGACCAGCTAGAGCACCTCGGGTCATCTGGAACAGGCTGCCTGGTTATTCAGCGGGCCTCTGAGCCACTGGAAAACCCTACCACATTGTGCTTTCACCTGCAATACAATGCGCTGTATGAATTAAGTTTTGTTTCTACAGCGAGGGCAGGGCTTTTAAACTTACCGGGTCTTCTGGGTTTTGGCTGGCATCATGTAGAGGCTCTTCGGCGAGGTGATCTCGCCGAATCAGTGTGAACTCCCTGATGAACACTGCGTCTCCATTGTTGGCCCACACAGCTATCTGAAAAGCAAAGGTACAGCCCTGTTAGTTAATGCACAAATAGATCCGTGACAGACAACTGTTAACAGAGGGGGCAGCACTGCTGGCAACTACTGGGAACTGGGGTTGCACGATTTATGGATGCAAGTATGCTTTAAAAGAATTTCTTATTAGATCAGCAGAGTCTGACACATGCCCCAACTCCACCTTCCAGCGTGGGAATAAGAACAGCTGCATCCCAAAATGCTAAGAATTGTAGCTATTTGCAATTGTAGCTGGCAGTTGTGTAACTTTTACATAATTGTGCACGTCACACTGCAATTACACATGATTGCAGAAGTGTGAAGGTGGCGCAAGGTGTTAATGAATGCCTTTGGAGCATGAAAATGAAATGGTGCAGTGATCTGATGCAGCTGCAGGTTTCTCTTTATCATCAAACTATGGAACAAGTTGTTTTGCTGTTCTAGCCATACTCTTTGCAATGATATGTTGCCGCTCTGGAGCAATGATGGGCAATTTAAAAAATTATCTAAAACTTCTGCTCTTGCTGAGCACCCTGTGTGTGTCTCTCTCTTCTTTTGGTTTGTTCTTTCGACCACATATCCCTGCTGATGATAGGAATCATTACAGGCTCTGAAGGAATTCACAGCGCAAGAGATCTGATATCACAAGATGTAGTAACCCACATCTTCAGTCAGGGGAGACTGGTAGGGGGGTGAAGGGTGTCTTGGATAGGGCCCATTAGCAGCACAGCAGGGCCCGCATTCTCGATTCGCTGAGCGGGGGCCCTCAGCTGCTAACCTTGGGTCATAAACAGCCTGTAATAACCCGGGTCAACTGCCTGCCTCCCGGGCCTGTGCTAAGGCAGCACGATGCAGAGCTGCGCATGTGGGTTCGGGGTACTTGAGGTTCCATGTAGGGGGTTGCAGAATTTTTTTGCTGAGGTGAAAAAAGTGCTGCTAAGCAACTGCTGCAAAACTTACACTAGCTCTGTGTGGGAAAGAGCCGCAGAATGTGCTCTCAAATAAGACAAATCAAATCTGGTGTAAAGCCCCACACTCAGCGCTGCTTAGCTGTAGTCACTTAGACTGTGGGGGATTTCTGTGACAGCTCATAAGTCACAGCGTGGGCAAGAACCTCCTTGGATGACAGAGACCATAACGCACAGGCTCATTTTTGTTGGTTATGGAGTTGACGATGTTGGCAGCTGTTGGGCCAAGTGTAACACTTTGGTTTATACGTGTCTGAAGATGAACAAAAATAAACATTTTACTTTAGACTGTTTATAATTATTCCAAAGTGGTTGCATGTGGGAGTCTGTGAATCCAGAAGGAGACAAATGAGTGGGAAGATTCACTTGTTAGAAAGTGGTAAAACACACTGCTGGAAATTTACAACAGTGTCTCAACAGTTTGAATATCTTAGATCTGTTACGTCTACACAAGTGAATTCAGCATATTTTAATGTCCATCCATCCATCCATCCATCCATCTTCTTCCACTTATCCAATTCAGGGTTGCGAGGGCTACAACCTACCCCAGCTACCATAGGACGAGAAGCAGGGTGCACCCTGGACAGTTTGCCAATCTATCACAGGGTGCACTTTAACATTTGAAACTAAATAACTGATATGGAAAGCTCCAAAACTTCTGGGTAGCTTAATACAACACAAGATCTCTGCTGACATGAGTGATGTTGTGTCCTGTCTGCCACCGATGCTGAAAAGGAAATGTTGCACAACCGCACACAGGGGGTAGAGCAAATACACAGTAAGTCAAACATGCAAACATTAAGAAGCTTTACTGATGTGTGTCTCAGCTCACGCGCACTGAAAACAACCACGTCCTCGCCCAAGCAAAACGAAGTCCCAGCTGAGAACACAACAGTTGTGCTTTCTAAAAGAGATCCCCCACCCCCATCCTCCGGAATTATCTTATCGCTTTTCCTTGTCAATTGGAAACCTTTTCCTTTAAAAAACTGGAATGCGCTTCATGGCTCTACACTCTTCCTTAGTTCAAAAGGGGATCTATCAAACTTGTTTCCCAAATACAAGGCTGGCTATTATGTGCCACTGTTAAGTGTCTTGAATATCCACACTAGGCTAAAACAAATTAGGAACTGGATTTGATATTTCAAAAGAAACCCAAACAGCGGCATTTCCTAACACGCAATGAAAGGGAGTAGAGGATCATCTCTAATTTTGTAAATGCTATCTCAAACAAAATATTTTTATGATATAAAGATAAACTTTATGTCTCTGTATGTCTTTGCCATACAGGCAGCCACTTTTTTTTCTGTGAAAAATCCCTGATGCACCTGCTGTATGCTAAAAAAAACCAAACAAACGACAGATAAAATATCAGTAGCTTGAGAGCTAAACATTTTCATAGGCTGTATATAAAGGAGAGCATACCTCCAAGTTTGAAAGGAGAAGCCAATGTTGCAGTATCTTAAACTTGCACTCTTTCAAATGTCCACCAGGGGGCCATTCATTTTTGCTATTTATGGTTGTATTTAGGGAATAATGGATGATAAAGCAGAGCATGATTTGAGGTGCTGCCATCTTGTGATTGGAAAGAGCTAACTGTATGACAGTATGAGTGTACAGTGTTCTCTGTTTTTCAGTTTGATCCCCACCCCCAAGATAGTGATAGCCAAAAATACCCTGCTTGAGACTTCAAAACAGCATTCTGGTTCATCCCGCCTGCAGCATATCAGTGGGTGACGTCAGGGTGGCTTCATTCATTTTTTTAATCGACATTTTCCAAGTAAGTGAATGAAGACAAAAACAGAGCTAAAGGTGGCTTACGCTCACCAGGTGGCCAGAAACACAACTTCAAATGGACGCTAATGTCGATCCATGTCTGCCAAATACGGGAATTAAGGAGCGTGTCAGAGCTTTTACATGTGCAAGTGTTTTGGTTTATTTCAAATGTACATTAGAGAGGTTAAGAAAACGCACACTTAGAGTTTGAAAGGCCTTGTGTATTTGGAAGCAACTCCAACTGGCATCCTGATATCCAAATCTGCATTTGGGTTCAAATGTGGTTTGTGTGTGTGTGTGTGTCAATGTCACAAAGAGCAAGGGTGAAAGCAAAACAGGGAGCCAGGATGGTGATTCATTAACCTCCAGGGCGAGTTAGATTTCAAAGAGCACGCCTCAACCTAGGAAGAGGAGAGGAAGTGAACTCGGGGGCAAGTCGGGTCTTCAAAAGCACATAATCAACAGTAATAACATCCAACCTGATATTATAATTGAGCTTTCCTATAACGTGGTGCCAGCTTCCACTGTTTGGGTGGAAACCGTGAAAAACGAGTGACTTTTGCCATGGTACACTAGACCAAAACCTAGACTTCTGTTTCATGCACTGCTGCTTTTGATTAATAAGATTCCTTCCAATGTTTAGATAAGGATACCACCCCTCCCCCCTCTTTTTAAGACTGGCTCTTGTCTGGGTAAAACCTAAGAGAGGAAAAGATATTTTTGCTAATCCACTTTCACTGGGGTTTATGTGAGCTTTCATTTAACACATCATGGAGGAGGAAACATTGCGGCCTTCTTTTCCTCCCCTTCTCTGCTCTGCTTTCAAGTGCAAAGAAAAGCATGCCCTTTTTCTCATCTGAGGATTTTCACCATATCCATCCCTGGCCCCCACACATCGACCCCTCAGGATTTCAGAACTGATAAAGGTAAGAGTCATAAATGCTGAGTCTGTGACCTCAGGCAACAAGACATCCTTTAATCTACTGTAAGAGTTTTAAAAAAAACCCTCCTGGTTATAATTTTCACTTCAGCCATTCACACAGGAAACCTTCAATGCAGCAGCTCCTGACAAAGCTCGGTGAGAAAACAAAATAAAACTGAAGCACTACTTTCAGCGCATTCTCTCATTTCTGATGGATTATTTAGTTATCTAATATTTTTCCTCAGGCAGACTTTGAAGTTGTACCATCTCCCCAGTCTCCCTGCCAGATTTCACTCAACTTGATTTACCAGTGTCTGTCTCCCAAGTGCAGCCTGTCCCAAGAACAAGCAGGGAAGAGGGGCAAGGAGCTCAACTTGCTGCAATCTTCGACTCCCACCACTTCTCAGCTGGAACAGCACGAGGAATGAGAAGCCTCGGGAGAAAGGGAGCGAAAAAAAATAATCGACCATTGATAGATGAAAAATTTTTCCTGGCACTGTCATCACATCCCTTTGCGTGCAGGGTCTGTGTCTCCCACGGTTTAATGTCTGCTAATGATGCACGGCACCTTCCTATTGATGCGCGGGCACTTCTCGAAGCAGCCTGTTTTACTTAGAATCAGATGCATTTCCTGTTGAAACAGGATAATACAGAACATAATGCAGGAAGAGATTAGTTAAAAATGTAAACGGAATTCAACACATTCGCACAGCAGCTATTTGCCTCTGAGGTCACACTCAAGGGAAGCTCAAATGTTAATGAAAGAATAATGTCAACGCTGCTGCGTTCCAGGTGGTGAGTCGAGTAAACGTGGGGAAATTTGTCACAGGTGCTGATTAACTCTCTTTGTTAATCAGCACCTGAAGAGACAGCAGCTAGTGAAAACAGAGCTATCGCTGGGCAGCATTTCAAGATGAAACATTTTTGCCTAACCCATTAGGTACCATTAAACAACAGCTGAACTTCAACCACTTTGTGGCTAACATTGCTACATAATGTTAGAGTAAAGGTGTAAATCCACCCAACGTAACATTAGCTAACTCTGCAAATGTTCTGGTTAAGTTAGCAATATAACACAACATTAAGCTCGCTGGAAGACATACACTCAACAGATACTTTATTAAAGTACACTTGTTCAGCTGCTCACTAATACAAGTGTCTATATCAGCCAATCAAGAAACTGCTGATCTGCGGGGATTTTTCCCCACACAGCCATCTCTAGGTTTTACAAAGAATGGTCTGAAAATGAGAAAATATCCAGTGAGCAGCAGTTCTGCGGGTGAAAATCCTTTGTTGATGCCAAAGGTCAGAGGTGAATGGCCAGACTGCTTTAAGCAGATAGGATGGTAATAGTAACTCAAATAACCACTGTATACCAACTGAGGTATGCAGAAGAGCATCTCTGAATGCATAACAGGACAACCTTGAAGCGGATGGGCAGCAGAAGACCACACCTGGTGCCATTCCTGGCAGCGGGAAACTGAGGCTACAAATCATACTCTCTCATTGAAATTCAACAACAGAAGTAAAAAAAAATGTCACTTGTTCTGATGAATCTCAATTTCTCCTGCGACATTCATAATTTGGTGTAAGCAACATGAAAGCATGGATCCATCCTGTCTTGTATCAACAATTCCTGTTTCCTTATATATTTTTTTTACATTGCCTCCATTTACTGTACACATTGTCTAGGCTGATGCTCCAAATTGCTCCACTGCAAACAGCTGATTCTGCATCCTACATACTGGTCCAAAAAAAATAACCTATTTTGCAATAACTGTTTTATATGGAAGAGGGAGACAAAACATTTTTCAAGCCATAGATGCAAAATCAAAAATATGTTATGCTGCATCACACCCATATACAGTGGGTACAGAAAGTATTCAGCTTGAAAATATATTTTGGTCCATATCGCCCAGCCCTACGGTGCTCCCATTTTTCTTGTTTTAGACGTTCGCTTGATCATCTGACAGGAAGCAAGACATCAACACCTAACTGTCACCATCATTAATATAGCCTGTGAAACTGCTGGTCATAAACTGGAAATATAATACAGAAAGCCTCGCATTTATAACATGGATGGACTATTTAAGGCTGTGTATGATATGTATGGTATATTTGTAAATGGTTTCATTAATTACCTGAATTGTGCATTTATTCGTGATGAGGTAGGAGACAAAGAAAAAAAAAAAGCTAAAAGGTGCTTAGGATGGTTTAAATTGGGGGGAAAAATGAAACCAAAAGTTTAGTGTGTCAGCACTAATACAGTTTACAGATGAACATCAGGGTTTCCTCCCAGCTGCCTGAAAGTGCTTATTCATCATTTTTAATATGCATTTCTTTTTATATATAAAGTACAACTGTTAAGTTACTGTGGTATTAGTCTACTATTCCCATTAGCTATTTTGCACAAATTAAGAAACATCAAAATAGCACAGAGAACTCAGCCCACCTATGTTAACTAATTCTGTTAGGCTACATCATTCAACATTCTGCGCTCTGGTTTAGAGACTAAAAAGATGCTCACAGGGGCAGCCCCTGACACATGGGTGATCTACTATCATTTCCTTAACTGTGTCCCATGGTTTCTGTGCACAAGGCAATGGGATAACTCATCCAAAGGGGTCATCATCGATCATTTTATTCCACAGTTGTCACCAGCCATTTTCCTGAAACTATCCAGTGGCTTTTACACACACACACAAAAAAAAATCCCTTCTGGCCACAAAATATCTGCCTGCAATACAAACAGAGACCAAATACTGTAATGCTCACACCGGCTGTGCCTTTACAATAAATCACAGCTCCTCACTCCCGAGCTGACCACGGGCTGACTGCAACCCGAGCGCTTGACCCATCTAAGTGTGCAACATTAGCAAGTAGCAAATTTCCTTCTAAGCAGACAGGTTGGTCCACCTGCCGGCCATGTGCAAGGACGTGAGGGTTCATTGTGGAGTTTCAGCGTTAGTGGGGAGCTAATTATGTGGTGGGACAACTCAGTGCCTCCAGCCCTTGGCTCGCAGTACATTCAGTACAAATGGAGCTGTGAAATTCAGTCCAGGGGCTTTTGTATCCCATTGGCCAGCATGGAGACATCTCAATGCAAAAATAGCTTCACGGCTAACATTAATCTCTGTACCAGACATCGTGTGGTTTCCCTGCTCAGGTAATGACCGCGCTTATATTTAATGTGGAGGTTTTTAATAAAGCCCTCCAAGAGGTCTGACAGCTCAAAGAACAGCGTGGAGTGCTGTGACACCATCAGCAGCTGAACATACTGAACCATAAAATACCACTGGCACTGTACAGATGATTTTGCATGACTCTCCCTCAGTTACAGCTGCACACAAAGTTGGTGGGATCTCTGAGAAAAATTCAAGGTGCTGATCCAGAAGGTTACAAAGATCCTCTCTGGTCCCCATTGAGCTGGTAAAAGCACACCAGCAAAGCAGCTGTGCACAAGATGTCATTCTGATTTACTGTTTAAAGACCTCCTTGGAGAAGTAGATAGCGCCACTTCTGCGCATGTAAAACACCCAAGTTGCTTGAAGAAACCTGAGCAATCTGGGGAATAACTTTAGGAGTAAAAACAAGACAGAAGGAAAATACGAGCTGTTAAAAACAGATACAGGAGGCAGATAAAATAAATCAACCCACTGATTTCTAAGCAAATAGCAGTGCTGTGTTAACACTTTCTGTATTAAGGTATTCATTCCCATTTATTTCAGTGCATACACATGTTTTTTAAGCTGAAAAGTCAATATTTCTGTATGCATAATAAATAAGAAAGCTACATGTAATGTGCAGGTTATCTGTCATAAGGCAATAATATTTTAAACGTGTGTGGCTATCAAGTTTAATGTGGGTCAAAAACCTAATTAATACAGCTCCGAATTGTGACCTGTGGGTCTGTATCTTGTGTCAAAACAAATTTAAAGCAGGCCTAGTGAAAGAAACAGTCATGTACAATAACAAGAATCTGCGGAGACTCTGACACTCTTGCACCCTGCGGGTCTTACAGAATATACCAGCTGCAGGAAAAGATAACAGGGCTACATGGGTTCCCACCACGCTAGTGAGCGGAGAATGACAAAGTACTGAAGGGAAGACCACATCTGCACACATCTGGCACAGAGATGAAGGGGAGGGCATTAGACCAAGACATACAAGTTCGTTCATTACTTAAAATTTAAAAACATGCACCTCAGTAACTCGCCAGCGAGAGCACGCACAACTTGTGCTTCAGCTGAGTCCTTGAGCCAGGGGCCTGGATTTATTATTCGCCCTTCAGCATGTCTTCAATTAACGCATCAACCTTGTTAGTTCATTAAAATAAAATGAGACTTTAGAAGCACTATACAGGATTTCTATTAAATTATTTGAAATTGCAATACAAAGTCTGGCTAACTAAGGCCTTTAGTCACGCCGGCTTTGAGACCAGTTGGCAATCCTCCTTGCAATTGCTTTGGTCATTAGGAGGTTGCCAGTAAATTGCATGAACTTCTGCAAACACTCGCCAACTACTCACCAAGTGGTAGTGAAACTGTAAACTGCACGTTTGCCTTCAAAATAAAAGTTGTGCCTTACCGCAGCATATTTCAAAAGGCACAACTTTTATTTTGAAGGCAAACGTGCCCCATTTCTGGGTTGTGTCACACTTTTACAGTTTCACTACCGCTTGGTCAGTAGTTGGCGAGTGTTTGCAGACAAGTCTGTGTCTCAAATGCAACCTACTGGCAGCCGCTGCAATCTGCTGGCAACCAAAGCCAATCACAATTATGTTTTTAGTGCAGCAACCTCTTTGTGAACGATTTCACCTGGCGAGAGGCAGCAACCTTCAGGAACCACTCACCAACCAGTCACAGAATACATTTTTCACTAGCTACTGGTGGTTGCCAGGGTTGCCTGTGTGACTGAGGCCTAACTAGCATATTTAGAGTGCATTTAGAGTGCATGGATAGTTAAAAAATATCATGCCAGTTGTCCATTTTGACTTTGTATTCACCATTTTCTCAATTTCAAAGACCTTTGCGTCCTAAGTTTCAGATATTACAAATTATGCACATCCACTGCTAACAGTGTCTCTGACTACAGAAGTTTTACAATTTGCCTAATAATGCATTGAGCAGTAAAGGGACATTACTCTTGTGGGTCAAGCTGGCCCTCCAGCGATTGAAAGAAAAAGAAGGAGAGGCCTCAGCTGGGCTCAGCTTTGACATCACAGCCCTGCTTCAAGACATCCCACCCAGTTTGCATCTTCCATCACACCCACTTAAAGACAAAAAAGTCACTTGTTTTTCTAAGCCTCTGCCCATGATGGATGGCCTTGGCTCTTTGTTATAGTTGATTCCATCGTGAAACACAGATGTGAGGGTTATGTAAGAGTGTGAAACTCAAGCAAGCAAGGGTGGACAAATCATGACCGAGTCACATTTTCACAGGAGGAGACAGTTTACCGAAATCATCTGTCTTCTGCTCTGCTGCTTCACTGGCCTAAGCTTAAAGAGCATACACCTCTGGCCTGTTTGGTGCACTGTATATTGCATTCTGGCTGATAAATGCACCTGATAGAAAGCATATGTACGCTTCATATACATTCATCACTGAAAACCATCCCTACTGCAGTGTGAGAGAGTGAGTACTGTTTACTATCACATCAATATAACACTGGCAGCAGTCCAATCATCAGACAGGCAGCAGCTGTGTGACTGCTCTCTTTCACAGCTTTTCATTAGTCTGATCGATTCATTAGCCCATCTGTGGATCTGTCCAGTGGTGTTAAGTAACTCTAACTTCTATCAGTAATGAAGCTGTGCAAGATCGCGAGTGTGTGAACACAGGGCTGCCTGCCATGACCAAAGCAGTTACAGAGATGGATGGTGCAGTGGTGCATTTGAGAGAGCCATAACTAAGTGGTGGATTTCAAATTATAGTTTCATTCACCATGCGCACGCGCGCACGCACACACACACACACACACACACACACACACAAAAACATCTGTCCCCCTTCATCATATCAGTTCATAGAAGGATTAAAATAGACAGCTGGGTGGCACAATTACAGCACGATGTTCCACACACAGCAGGCCAACGAGTTCACTGTGCTACTGCACAACCGATTCAAAACACCAGGGTAATTTCACACATGAAGGTGACTGCCACAAGATGATTGATGATAAGAGTTTATATGGGTTTTTGTAGCGGTGCACTAGAAATTCCCTCAACTTTCCATTCAGGTTTTAGTCTTGAGCTGCTCATAGAGAAAATGATTTAAGAGATACATATAATATACTTCTTATTGTTTTTTTAATTAATAGCTGATCTACCTGTCTGAATATTATACAGCAGCTGGGTTAACGTTAAGTATAAAAATTGCCCAAATGGATCATCTTACTATATCACAAAACCATTTGTAAAAACACACAAATCCCACTGTCAACACGCGGCACTGTCAAACAGCAGTTTTCGAAATACTCACCCAAAATATAATCTAATAATTCATGTTCCTGGGTACAAAAATTGAAAACTGTACCCCAAATTTATTAACTCGTGTCAAAGCACATGTATAAATAGATATTATTTTTGGTTCCAGCTTAGACCAGGCTGCAATATCACATAAAAATGCCTGTTCAATTACATTTTTCTTCTGGACATTGTGGTGCAAAACGGATCAGATTTGGGTTTTGGGGGGACCGAAAGTCAAGTAGTACTGGTCAAAAATCAGTAAATTCCTCCTATTTCATCTATTATTTAATATAACATTAGCTGCTGCAAAATTCTCAGTGGCAACGGCCCACACATTGATCGAGCACGCAAGCAGCCCACGCCAGACCTCCCAGAAGACCAATCCACTAATCACTGTTTTCTTTGAAATAGACAAAGAACAAACCTGGCAAAGCTCTGAGTGTGAATTGTGGCCAAATAACTGAAACCTTGGGGGTTTTCAGCGAAGTAACACTTCTTCACCAGTGAAATGAGAGGGAGGGAGAAACTGCGATCTGTGAAGAATTGCGAGACCTTTGCAGTCTCATACCACAGCAGAGGCCAACAAATTTGTTCCGCAGAGTTTCCCAAACTGTTTTCACCGACATCAACGTGTGCTGCGAAAGCCGTCTGCGGTTACCATCGAGTTACTGGTTGCATTCCTTCTTCCAAATTAAGCCCCTCATTTGCGGAGTGGCCTGACCATCCAGCAATCTTAATTTCCATATTCAGTGGCGTTCTCGAGCCCTGACCTCATCTGGCTGGCAGCGAGGCAAATAATGAAATGGGCCCTGCTTGTAGCGTGGCATCTTTAAGTATCCAGCAATCTGCTCCCTAATCTATACTCCATTCTTCAATTGTGTTCTGCATTATTGGAAGCCAGCTGCACATCGGGCACAAAATGGAAGGAATTTTGGATGTTTACCAGTACGCTGAGGTTTCTGCCAGTTACGCAGACCTGAGCTTAATTTCAGTTGATTTTTCTTTACAGTGTGTGCACGATAGTGGCCGTGTCCTCTTATTATTTATCACCTGATTAAAAAAGGAAAGATACAGATTGAGCTGCATATTTACAGTATAGATATTGGACCCAAGTTCATCAAATAACAGCCTAGAGGCTTGTACGAGCACAGCATTTAGACTCATAAACCTAGCACTGAGTCTATTGCATTGTCTGTATTTCTCATTAATCATAGTGATTTAATTTAGACACTGACCTATTTAATGAGGACATTAAATTTACAGAACAGTGTAACCATTGGTACAACTGTGTTTGTGTATGTGCAGTGTCTTCAGAGATTTTTTCAGACCTTTTTTACTTTTTTATACAGTGTATGGTGTGGTAAATTTAATTTTGAATGAATAAAATTGGCTTTTATTTTCCCTCTGAGTGGCCGTCAACCAAGCAATGAAGAAAAAGTGAAAGCATGTTTTATAGAGAAATCTGACTTTAAAAAAAAGCATTTCACTACACTGTAGGACTCCTTTGGCAGTCATTACAGATTTAACTCTCCTTGGGTAAGTCACTAAAGTCTTTGCAAACCTGGATTTGGGAAATTCATCCCATTCTTCCTGGCAAAATCCCTTCATCGTCAGATGGGAAGACATCTGTGACCTGCCATATTTAAGTCTCTTAATAAGATTGTCAGGTTATATCGTGAGGGCTGAGACTGAGCTTTGTCCTCATGTCACGCCAGTGTTGTCTTGGTTGTACGCTTTGGTTCACTGTTGTGCTGGCAGTTGAACAGCCACCTCAGTTTCTGCTCTCCAGAGTCAGTTAAAGGGCCACTCTTTATTTGGCTGCATTAATTTTGAGTTCTTACCAGTCTCACTGTCTCTACTCTTAAGAAATATCCCCACAGCACGATGCTACCACCACCATGCTTTGTTATAGGGATGGTATTATTGATGAGCAGTGCCTGGTGTTTATCAGACCTAGTGCTTGGAGTTCTGCACCAGCAGCTCGCTGTCCAGGTCATTAGATGGTAAGGCCTGCGGTTCTTTTTGTAATGATGATTTTATGATTTTATTTATTAAGGGGAGCTATCCAAACCCACCTGGCCCTGTCTGAAAAAGTTGAAACCCCAATTACTTTGTCACATCAGTCCAGGTAGGTTTGGATAGCTTTTTTCCCCTTAATTAAATTATTTAAAAACAGCATTTTACTAAGATTATATTTACCTAATAATAAAAATTGTTTGATGATTTGAAACCTGTAAGTGTGACAGATATGCAAAAAAACTAATAAATCGGGGGGGGGGCAAATACTTTTTGCACAGCACTGTATGTGGAAAGGGGAAAAACAACAATAAAGAGAATCAGAGGCTAACTTGGTAAATGTGCATTCAGTTATAAAGGCTCTGTTAGTAGGAGGACAGGCAGGCATCTACAACAGAGCAGTTGTACACTGTCAATCTTGGACAGTGTCTGGTCTCAGAGAGCCTTTTAGAGCAACAGTTATTGAGTACACAAAACTCCATCTACAAATTCTAGTTTTCCAGTCATGTTTTTATTATGCTGCAGTACCACAATGAACACTGACAACATGAATTTGTCTGGCACATTCTCCCAGACATCCCCACTTGACTCAACATCGCTGACAGACCATAACACTGAGGAAGGCCCGTGATTTGTTTAAGGTCCTCTGAATATAACAATCACCATGGGGCATTATTACAACAATGTGTTCCCCACTGATCTGTCATGATGCAGTCAGCTTAATGCAACATACAACAAAGGATGTTGTCCACAGAAGACTGATGATCTGGTCTAACTTCCAAAAGCATCAAAATTACTGTACGTAGATGTCACTTTTGAAAATACGTTTCAGAAAGATGGCAAAAAACGAGTGGATTAGGGCTTGGTAGCTGATGCCAGTAATGGAGGATAATTGCGGAGACTTGTGACAATGATACCATGTCAAGAAAAATAATTTAAATATCCTTGTCATACTTGTGTAATTGCTGACAAGAGGGAGCGGTTTGATGAATGACGTCCCTGACATCTGGGGCGCAGCCAAAGTGGCGTTTGAAGGCAGGGGAGCGCATGGTGGATGGGTGGGTGAGGGAGTGAGTTGGCACATTTCATCCTCCACATTCCCTCTGTATTAAAGAGACAGATCGGAGGCGCCATTTGAACTCTTAAACATGCCATTGGAGATTTATCTGACATCATGTGTGAGCCCACCGTGGGGCCCCTGTTTATCTAACTTTATGTTTCATTACGTCGTACTGTCCATGTAAGTTATGAAGTCTTTGTTTATAGTAATATCCTATAGGGAGTTCCAGGTTTGCTATAGTGTTTGTGTTGCAATCGTACAATTTTGTTATGTTTTTCTCCGTTTTTCTGCACGCATGTGTGCAAATTCCAGGAACTTGAGTTTCTTCATTGTATTTGAAGCATGGCAGGTCCCTCCCTTATAGGCCCGGGAACAGGGAGAGACACCACACCGTATGTTTGTTTATGCATTAGGGCTCCCTGTGGGCCCTGCCTGACATGCACTCCATTATCTCCGGAAAATCATTTGGGTCCAAAGCAACAGCAGAGCCAAAAGGAGCTCCTCCTGCTGTATACCATGGTCAGTTAATTTATATAAAGAAGGTCATGCTGGTTCATCAGAAATGGAAAGATTCAGTCATCAGGGTTTTACTGTACTGATCACACCCCAAGCTATTGAAGAAATTCTTTCCCCAAAAAACTATTGTCAGTTACGACAACACTTGACTTGTTCCAACAACGGCGCACTTGAAAGGACAGTCTTCAAATACATGGGGAGAATTGCTCAGCGTTCCTGAAGGAAGTGCCGTTCCTCTGTGTACACAACTAAGCCTGTGTGTTTGACTGATTCTGAGCACTCGGCCTTGAATGCACAATTAACAGCTGTGTGACTTTTACACGGCATACAAAATGTATTGCACACAGGACACAGTGGGGACACTATTTCATAAAAATACGTGTGTTTTGTATTTGTCTTTGTAGCTGGAATCAGAGCCTTGTGTTAATACACCCTATCTGACATTTAAGAGAAAAAGAGACTGAGATTGGCTAAGAGTCAAGGTCACAGCCATAAAGATCTGCGATGTCAGCTCACGTCTGCGGCACGAACTCCGCTTGTCAGGCTGATGGCAACATGATAGCCCTCACTTTTCTTCTCCTACTGCTTTTGTGAGGCAGGGAGCAGGCTTTTGTCTGCGCACTGTACCACTTGGCAGCACATTGAAAATGATAGTTTGTGTTACAAGGTGCAGGCATAATTAACATTATGAGTTTTATTTATTATATATTATATTAAGTCTTATTCTTTTATTTACTATATGGTATAGATCATAATAGTGCTTCTTGAAGCAATGTTTTTTAGGTCAGCCAGAGAGAGACAATAAGAAGCTTTTAATTCCTTGTAGGGTGAAATGGGTAGGCCCACACATGAAAGACTGAAGCTAAAGTTGTAAGTCCCAGGCAAAAAGATAGCGTCACCTCACCATCGTTTGAGAAGAAGCAGGAATTAGTTTTTACAATCAAACATAATGGTTTTGGCTCAGCTGGTGGAGCAGAAACACCCCCATACAGTCCAGTAAAGGTCTGCTTATTTCCAGTTGCTATGTTTGAATCATTGCTGTTTGGGATAAGTAATACTCATAAACTGTGAGTCCTTTAGGGAGTTGGTCAACCTGAAGCACCAAAGGTCACTTGAGGTAACATAACTGTGTGTTTAGATGTTCACATGGGGTGGGCTCTCCTGACATAAACATTTTTTTTGCCCTCCGTCAGTGTCAACTGACTGATGATCGAGCGGCTCACATCCCCTCCCTGTTGACTTTGGTGGTGCTCCTTCAAACGAAATGGATACCTACTGTCACGCCAGAAGTTTTGGGGAGAGAAATGAGGAAAAGGCTGAGAAATTAAACTGACAATCAGGGGTATGTTCACATGAGAGAAATATAGCGAAAAAGTACCCACAGTAGCACATTTGTCAGCCTCGCTCAGCCTGGCAGTTCAGCCTGTGTGCACTACGGAAGGCAGCTGAATATGCACTACTGAAATGAAAGAAGAAAAGGAGGTTCAAGGCAAGGCAAATAATTGGATTTGGCTCAGCCAGAATATAAATGTGTGCTCAGCAACGCGGCTGTGTTTGCACAGCTGGATCGTGTGCCCAGGGTCATCTCTGCAGGGAGTAGGGTTTGGCACTGCCGGGCACAGTTATAAAGAACAAGCCCACCTCTCCTCAGTCTTTCCCTTTCAGAAAAGCGTTAGCCAAACTCAGAGAGGACAAAATCCGTTCTAGATAAGAAATTTGAATTTTTCTCCCATTGCAATTATGGGGCAGACAGACAGGCTCTTCTCCTCTTTGTAATCATCAGGACACATAGGAGGAATTTTTCTGTTCCATCATGTAATACAACATAACTCATACTTTAAGTGTTTTCCACTAATTAACTGTGTTTGATGGGAGACAGCAATGACTGCATATAATTCACTCCTCTTGTGCAATCAAATTCTGTATCACTATCAAATGCACTAAAAAAACATGACTGATGCCTTTCTTTTAAAATTTCATTTCAGACTGAGACTGCTCAGATGGTTGCCTTCCCCAAAGGCAACAGTACCAGTCTAAATAGGACAGACCTGACAGGCTTATTGGAGAAGGGCGGTAAGTTTCACCCTAGAAGATGTGGGATCTGTCTCTTAAAACTAGCTGGCGGTGGCTTCAGTTTGTGTTAGAAAAGTTATATTTTTCAAAGTGAAGGGCAAACCTCTGGTGTCATGAAATGCGAGAACAGCCAAACGGTGGGAAGCGGCTTCTCGAGGCACTGAATCAAGGTCGGAAGAAACAGGTATGACACGAGTGTGCGATGCTTCGCCACACTGTGCACCTTTAATCGTGCGGGAAAATCCTATTTCTGAGAGATACATCATGCTCAACTTACAGGGTTAACACACATGAAGACAGGAGGATATTGCATGAATCATTTAGTTTAGCATGTGTTACCTACATTTACTCAGAAGCGGAAATCTCAAGCTAATAAAGTCCAGTACGAATGTGCATCTGGGAGCTGTAGCCGCCAGACGGTAAAAAACTGAAAATCAGAGGGTCTGTTGAGTTTTGGACTGAGCATAGTGGCAGAACAGATAAGAAGCCCTGTAAAATGAATGGAATAGTATTACAACCCAACCTAAAAACTCATCTACTTATGGAAATATAATACAACGCTCCTTATCAAAGATATTCAGGCCACCTAAATACCTCAGTGGCTTTTGTTATGGACAACCTTAGAGCTCTTTAAATACTGGAGATATCTGAAACTCTACAACCCTATAGTGGCATCTTCGATAGAAGATGTCTGGCCATGAAAGGGTATCTTTTTTTTCTCCTTACATTTAGAAAGTAGCTTTCAATAGAAGCACACCCATCCTAGAAATTCCTGACAGAATTGACTTGCTCTGGCATCTTGAGTTTCAATCTGATAGCTCCAAAATTGCTTCTGCAACCAAAACCTTCAAAATGTGGTCCAAGCCGCCCTTCCATTGTTGTTGGTGCGTGTAACAGAGATGGCTTCAGATTCTGCGGGTTTCACTTTGGCTACAGATATCCAGGTGACACTGATAGATCCTGAGGGTATATCTCAAGTCAGGACTGGGAAGATAAAGCTAATGAAAGCCTCAAGCATAGCTTTATGGTAATCTTGTGCCGCTACCAAACACGCCTGCATGCTTAGGAATGAGGGCATGAACTCTACAAAAACCTTCACCGCTACACAGCCGAGCCTTTCCTTTTTATTTATTTTTTTGTCTTTTTTCTTGGAAAAAAAAGTTGGTCAGACTTAATCAAGGCGAAATCATGTAACATCTTAGTAACACTGAGAAAAACAATATCCACATAAGTCGCATTTGGCACATTAAATAGTGGTATTGGTACAGATGGCCTCCCAGACTGAACAAAGGAAGTTCCAATAACAGATCTCCCTGGAAATTGAACAGTCTGACCTTGGCTGGGTTCTCCATTTCTGTTTCCAAGGATTAGAAAACCAACTGGACCCTTGAGATTACCCTGATGCCCGTAAATGTGATGCCTCTAGCAGGTGGACAGGTAGTAAGCACTCTGTTAATCTTTAAGAGTTAGGTGGGCAGGAAGAAGGGAATTATGGGTCATGGAAAGGACAGAGAAGTAAAGACCTGTAGGGCTGGTGGAGTGTGTTGTGAGTGAAGGCAGCATTTTCAGATATAATGATTATGAAGGAAAATGAGTTTCATTTCTTTTTCCATATCACTTTCTGTGTTAATAACTTCTGAGACTATTATAGGTGGCAGCTGCTATGAGATTTACATACACAGTAAATGTGTTGATTCTCTCAGGAACAACAACTATAACTCCTTTGTCAAAACAAAACAAAATTAAGATGAAAAATGAAGGACAAGTCAACTAATTACTGGCAAGAATGTGAGGAATCGTACACTCGTACCGTGGTAAAACAATAACCCAGAGTAAAATTAGGTGCTTGCCTTGTTAGGACCTAGCAGCTTTCTGTGAACATCTTCGATTAGTTAGTGTCTTCTTCATATTGTCCAAATGCAGTAGCTCATTCAACTCACGATTCAACACAGTTCCCAGGTTAGATGGTGGATGCCTCACCATGCCCAAAGCTCACTGGTCCTTCAGCCAGATGAGCTAAAAACTAAATAAGAAGCCTCGCCTCACAAAACAGCTGTGACAAACCAAGACAATATGCAGGCCACAATGTCAACATTTAGGAGAAGTTAAGATTTCTAAGGCTCATAGGGTAATGTAAAAAAAGGCCATCACTGAGGTCCTGGACAGTCAGAGGTGCAAACTGGCAGTGTCAGATGGACTGAAACATAATGTCCCAGAGGTGCTCTACTGGATTTAGGTCAGACAAACGTGGGGGGCAGTCAATGGTATCAATTTATTCATCCTCCAGGAACTGCCTGCATATTCTCACCACATAAAGTCATTGTCGTCCACCAGGAGGAACCCAGGACCCACTGCACCAGTGTAGGGTCTGACAATGGGTCCAAGGATTTCACCTTGATACCTAATGGCAGTCAGGGTGCCGTTGTCTACCCTGTAGAGGTCTGTAAGTCTCTCCATAGATGTGCCTCCCCAGACCATCACTGACCCAGGCAGCATAACGTTCTCCATGACTTCTCCAGACCCTTTCTCTGGTCATCTGTGAAAAGCACAGGGTCCCAGTGGTGGACCTGCCAATTCTGGTATTCGATGGCCTGGCTCCACAGTGGCAGTCAGTGAGCACAGGACCCACTAGAGGACATCAGGCCCTCAGGTCACCCTCATGAAGTCTGTTTCTGATTGTTTGGTCAGAGACACTCACAACAGTGGCCTGCTGGAGGTCATTTTGTAGCTCAGACAGTGCTCATCCTGTTCCTCCTTGCACAAAGGAGAAGATACTGTTCCTGCTGATGGGTTAAGGATGCTCTACGGCCCTGTCCACCTCTCCTAGAGTAACTGCCTGTATCCTGGAATCTCCTCCATGTCCTTGAGACCAACCTCTGTAGGGTCCAGGTATTGCCTCAAGCTACCAATGACATAGACCCTAACCAAATGCAAAACTAGTGAAAAAACAGAAAAGATGAGGAGGGAAAAATGTTGGTAGCCTCCACCTGTAAAACCATTCCTGTTTTAGGGGTTGTCTCATTGTTGCTCCTCTAGTACACATTATTAATTTCATTAACACTACAGCAGCTAAAACTGATTAACAACCCCCTCTGCTGCTTAACCCTTTAACAGTGGCGATCGGCACCAGTGCACCTGTTACCCTGCTGTTTGCTGCGAACAGCCGATTAATGCCGAGCGTGTAACTGCTGATCAAACACACTTTGAATTACCGTAATTACACCACCGTTTGTTCTATCGGAAAAATTCAAAGGGTTTCTGAAAGCTGAGAAATTGTGCTTCACATCCAATATAGGGTTATTACAGTAAATGTCCGCAAATGGCAGCACCTTGAAGTTAAATAAAGGGTTAAGTGACCAGATCAACATCCCATAATTTTAAGTGACTTGATGCTATACTCTGATTAAAGAGTGTCCCTTTAATGTTTTGAGGTGTGCAGTATTTGCATGTTAGTTAGTATACAGGTATGTGTGTCTGTGCAACACATCTGCACAGAGGATGGATACACCTCGCTAATGAAACTAGCATTAGTTTAAAAAAAATGAATAACAATCCAGCCTTTGATGCAATTATCACCACTTCTGCCTCAAAAACAAAATAACAATAAAAAGACAACATCTGTAATAATAAACCTGAGTATGATTTACCACAGTCCAGTGGTTGACTACACGTGCCCATGTTCATCTTTTATGTGCCATCTACAGGTTGAAGAATAACTTAAAGGCTACTCTGAAAACTGAGCTCATCTTTTGCCTCTGTGGAAACAAACACCCTCTGTACTCCCTTCCATTTCTGTCATCAACAGAAATATTAATGGCCCATTTATAATGACAAAACTCTTTTAAAAGTCATATTTAGTGGTCACATTTTCTTGGCTCAGGAGCTTATTAAATCTAACAGTAACAAAATATGTTTTCCATCTGATGAAAAAAAACTTTAATAAACTGTAGAGTGAATTTGGCACCATAAGCTGTGATGTTTTCAGGTTCTGGTTTCTGTATATTTAAACTGTCATTACTCAAAACCTGTTATCATCTCAGGAATGTTGATATAAATGTATTCTTTATTCACATTTATAGTCATGTTCAACACCATCTAAGATTTTGTACCTATTTTAGTTGTTTCCACCCTGAAGATGTACTGATGAATCATAATAAGAATAAATAATTTTAACTCTTGAACATTTAAACTTTGAGCAAATGAGAGTTACTGTTACTTGAGTTACTGAAGAAGTGGGAGAAAATGGAAGCATAAAAGGCCTTGTACACAGCAGCATTATGACAACAGCTGGGTGCGCCTGATATTAATGAGACACAAGTGGTGGATCTGCCCTGATTCACTTGCGTCATCCAGATAACTGGGGCATGCAAGTTCACAGAGGGTCTATGAGCCAAGCTGGCTTTCTGCGTATAGTGAGAACTGTTGACTTGCACAGCTGGATCTAACATTCTGACCAATAGAGACTTTGACAAGTCAGGCACCGAATGGCAATCACAATGTCTTGCTCACACAGGAGGTTTGCTGTCCTGTACATGTGTGTATGTCATTAGTGGGTTCATTTGCACTGTCAAATCTGGGAACTAACTGGCTAAGCCTCTGCAGCAACCTGGATTAGTGCAGCGGAAAGAAAAACAATCCACCCTTTGCCCTGGATCATCACATAAAAGAAGGGAAATGTCCTTCCAAGCTGATCTCTACAGTTGTCAGTAACTACCTGAATGCATGTAAGGGCCACAGCTGCGAACAATGTTATAAAATGGGGTTGTAAAGGTTGTTGAAGTGGGGGGGGAAACTACCACACAAAACACATGCAAAAGACTGAGTGTAAAAAAGGCATCAGTGATCCTCACTATCATTGCATTAAAAAAACAAACAGACATCTGGGAAGGCTCCTCCTATATTTATATAATTTTCTATCTATGATAGAGGAAATCCTGCTGCCATCAATGACACCTTCAGTTTGCATGGCACTGCAAGAAACAAGGTGGGGTGCCTCCAGGGCATTTAAACAGGCCTGTGACTTAAGCACGTTCATACACTGGTCATCTGTCTCCTCTTGCACACCACTACTCAGTCTCTGACCTGTGAGGAGCAGGAAGCTTGAAAGCTAAAGTAGGTTAGAGCCAGGAAAAGGGAGAGGCTGTGGATCAACCCCTCCCGTGTCCCCAAGACCCCGGAGCAGAGCTCAGCAGGAATAAAGTGAGTCTGTCAGCAAGCACACATGATCAAGCTAAGATGTCCAGCATTGGGGAGGAAACCCTAAATGATACAAGAAGTACAGCAAAGGGGAATAATGGCAGGATGATTTAAATGTATCTTAAATGGTTTGCTGGGCTTTCTTAATAAACACAAAACACACTTAAATCTAATATGCCAAGTAGATTAAAAGATAAATTTAAAAAAGACACATAACCTCACACTTGCATTTTTATTTTTTTTTAAGAGCGACTCAAAAGCAAGATAATGGCATGCTGGAGCAAGACTCACCTAAGGTAGAATTACAGACACACATGGATGCACAGATAAAAGTTAAAAGCGACAAGCGAGACAGTTTTGGCACACATTGTTAAACATGAACCTACATCCTCGGCAGCAGCTCGAGGCTGAGTTTCTGCCCAATACACCTGCACGCAACAGCAACTACAGCTGGTGCCGCATGCATAGCGTAATTTCACACTTATGCTATACATGCTTCGATTTATAAGCAGTTTCACAAATTAATATTTTAGGTTCAGTAGAACAGCTTCACTGTAGTTTATTCAAACCCTTGTGTAGCTGTCTTTAAATATCAAAGTGGCCTGTAAACCTAAATGTTTTGTTAGCATTGCCCAATTCCACATCTGTTGTATAAATTAGCGGTCTGCAAGCTCAGTCTGGTTTATAAGGAAAATATTTCCCTGCAAAAATATCCAGCGTACCGTAGATTAAGCCACTGTAATTGCAAGCACATAGTGTAATATTAAAATTGGTTGAGCGAGCATCATAAATATGAAGGGAGAGAGTGGCATTTCTGCAAGCTTCAGGCAATAAATTCCAAACTTGTTAAGCAAAAAAAAAAAAAAAGGAGAAAAAAAGCTCTCTGCCAGTTCCATTCAGGTGTAAGTTTAATGCACTCAGACAAAATGCTGAGCTGACTGATTGTCCAACTGCTGCACAGTTGGCTTCTGATTAACATGTTGTGCGCTATGGGAGGAAAAAAAGGCTCTCCCAATTTTGGAGATTTATTCCAGTCACATTATCCAATTTTTCATCATGGAAGTTTTAAGTCAAGGCCCATTTGCCTTGAGTGTTGAACTCAAATGGTAAAATGTTGAGAAAAGTCAACTCATAGGCCAGGTATTTAAAGTACATAATCACCAAGTAGCACGCGTTATAATTTGTGCTCTTTATATAAAGAAGACTTCATTCTGGTTTGAGCACTTCCCAGACTGCAGCCTTTGCACTGAATGCAGTAGGGTGCAATCAGTGTTCTGTTGTGACTCTTATAATTTAATAGATGTGCAGAGAGGTAAATGTCTGATCATTCAGATAACATGTGTGCTGAACACATGATCTCCTCATTGTTTATCCGCTACTGCACAGGATTCAAACTGGCCTATGTGCACGGATTCACAGAACTATCAAGGCACTCTACTAGCCCGTCAGCAAAGCTATAGCCCTATTTTGCAAGAAAAAAAAAATGTTATCTGCATCAAAATTTGAATGGTTTTTCCCTTTCCCTATGTTCCACCTCCCCACTTTTTCTCATTAAATTCAGCTTTTGTATAATCTTGCTGACAGACAAACTATAAACAAACTGACAGACAGACAAATGACTTGGCTCTTGCCTTGACAGAAGAACAATGCATGTTTGCATTAATGCAGTTTCATTGGAGTGATAAATGATGTTGATTTTATTGGGAGGCAGCCACAGGAACTTAACGAATCTGTCATTGGGACTAGCTGTAACTGCATTTATTCCCTAAAAAGTGCATCTGCAAACAAAATAAAAGTCATTTTATGGATTTTGGACTAAAGATGTCACGTGCAGCACGACATTAGATTGCATCTGCAGCTTTGACTGACTACAGACGCAGCAGGCATTGGTTTGGCTGCACTGTAAAAATGATTATATTATAGTATTAAAATGCAATGTCAAATCCACCACTATAAAAAGATCAAAAGTCTGGAAAAGCAGTATTTGTTCATAAGAATGATTCTACTGTTCTTAGACCAAAACTGCCTGCAGCTGTGAGCATTTTTCTTCTTTTTAAAAAAATTTATTCATGCTTTTTCTTAAGAGGTTCTCTGATATGTAGCTGTAACTACAGGGCAGTGCTAATGATTATAATACATTTACAAAAATTATCTGCAATGTGACATCTCACTATGATGTTTCTGATGTTTACCCTTTATCATCACTACTTACAGATAAAGTCACAATAAAAATGTGGCTCAGAAATGTTTGAGGATTGTAAACTTCTAATTACACCATGAATCACTCTGATCTACCATTAAGTGAATCAGTGTTTCTGGTGCATCTTCCAAAACTAGACTCCCACCACTTGTCAAAGTAATCCTATCTTAAAAAAAAAAAAAAACTGCAGTCCTGTGTTTATCAAACATTCATACTGTGCATATTTGGCACAAACTTGGTTCCCTCTGATCATGTAATGATTTGCCCATAATGATTACTTTCTCATGATGATAGAACATTTTGTCCCTGTTGTGCAGAGAGCTGCAGCCACATTCCTGCTGCGCCCTCCTGCCAATCACCATCGGTTTAGTTTTGCTGATGACTAAGACAAAACACACAAGTGGATCTTGCTCACTCTTTACATGGAAAGCCGGCCCTTTTTTTTTAAGTTAAAACAACAAGCCATCTCTGTGTCAGTCAGCCTTCAGCAAGCCTCTCCCTCATCCCATCTTCCATTAACCAAATAAGTCAACATTAAATCTCACTTTACCCCAGGCATAGAGTCACATCATTCAGCATTTTAATGGCATGATTTCCTGGTGTTTTATCAAAATCCATTTGGAAGTGTGCTGTTAAGCTCATGCAGTGTGCACCTGGAATAAATATTGGATGAAATATTGAGTCTGACAGATGAACAGACAGATGTATCCCTGCAGCCATTTAAAATGTCGGCAGCGTTATCAAAAAAAATTCTGGGTATTTCTTGGGGTCAGTTGTAGGAAGAACTGACTTTACTGATCTCCCACTTGAATAAAACATTTTGACGTACAATAATGTCATTTACCAATAAATAAAGCAAATAATGAATCCCTAGCACAATCTTTACCCATAAAACCCAGTTAGGAAGGAGAACGTCCGGGCATTTGGTAAGGGCAAGCAAGGCAGAAGTGCTTGCCCAGTGAATATTTGAATAGGTACTAATTAAAATATACCAAAATGTAAGCAATCTTTCTCCTTAGAGCTCAAACAGTGTTTTGTCCCCTAAAAGATTTGTTGTTGGATGCATTCATCCTGTAAACTCCAGTTATCTTGTGGGTTTGTCCCTAGAAGCTAGCTTTCAACCTGGAAGGAGTGCAAAAAGGTGACAACATCCAAACAGAGTCCAGTAAGATCCAGGAGACTGTCATCATACATGCTTTTTTGACATTATTGAGTAAAAGTTAAGCACTAGTCCCAGTCAAGGACATAAGAACTACTACTAGGTCTCTAGTCTCAAAGTCATCTTGTCAAATTTTTAGTTGATAGGCTGCAAAGTAAACTCCAATGAATAAAAGAGAATTGAGCTAAACTGCTAAAACTACTATTTAGACTGTACTCTAGACAAAAAAGTGACTCATGGTATAATGTATTTTTTTTCCAATCAAAACCCTAAAATCCTAACTCACAAATATCTAAAACTGGAACTAAAGCCTGTCTATTGTCTTAGCCCAAAACAATAAAAACGAAGAAGAAAAATGTTTACCCCACAATTTAAATTTTTGGACCACAGCTTCATGGGGCACATTTAATTTTACACTATATGAAGAGCATCCCCTATGAAACTGGAAGTCAGGATGAGTATTTAGAGGTTTCTTGGAGTGGCTGCCTTATGTTAAATAGGATGTCCAAGAATGTAGACTTTGCAGCAGTTTGAATATAACAGCTCAACAACCACCAGGGCATATCATTTAATAACAGTCAGCTAACTGCCCTTTATTAGGATTTTTCACCAACATTTATGATTAAAACTTGAGGCTTTGCGTGAAACCATAACAGATTTGGCATATTTCAGTATCCCTGTGCTGTAATAATCCCTCCAAAATGAGATTAGATGATTACTGATTAATCATTTAAATAATTTTAAGTGTTTTAAATGATTAGATATGCCTAAATATTAGCTATTTGGATCAATTTAAATTCAGTTAGGCTAATAAGGCCAGGAGCCAGGGAGTGCACTCCATGCACTGTGACAAATTTAGTTAATATAGAGACAATGCTGCCTCCCACTCCACCCCTCCATGACCAAGCTTAATAGTAGGTATGATTTCAGTTGACTAGGACTTACTCTGGTGACAGCTGTTACTTAAATTGTGATCTGACCTTTTCTTTTCTTTTTGCAAATATTGTAGAGCCTCTAACCATTTTAATTATTAAGTTTACAGTGGTGATGCAATGCAATTTTAATAACCGGTAAAGATATTGTCAGCTGTCCTTCTTTTGAGAGACAGTTTGTTTATTTTTCATTTCAGCAAATGCTTTAGTGGATTATATTTTCACAATGATGTCATTTATCAGATATACAGCTGCAGACTGTGTTGAGACACCTCGTCAATAACTGTCAGCGGCACAATCGACATGAAGAAAGACGTATTGGTTTGACCTGAACTTTACCCTCAGCTACTTTACTGTCTGTCTCTGTCTGTCAGCCCATCTGTCTTCTATCTGCATTCAGCTTAAAATATCTGAACACGCAGATTCCTTCATGTTGAGCTGACCCCAGTATCTTTCATTTCATCTAAGGTGGCTTCACAGGCCACCTGGTCACCACAATCCCAACCATTCCAGCTATGAAGCAAATCACATTGAGATGAGAGAAAAAGCTGCGCTAATAACTCAAAAGATGGAGCATTATGCCCCGGTGAGGTGAAGGAAGAGCAGGGAGAATGAAGGCTGAGTGACATGCTCAACGTCAAATGTGCACTTTTCCAGGCCACAGTTGCCAAATGCTTTCCAAGCTGCATACCTGTCATCAAGGAGGCAGGGGGCGAGTGCTGAGAGGATGACAGATGCAAACAAGATGGGGGCATGTGAGACTGCATTTTTGCACACGGTGCAAGTCACCCCACTGAGCTCCCAGCATGGATGATGTCAGCGAACAGAGGTATGCTGGGACAGAATTCCTCACTAACACGTCAAATGTAACGCCAGGATGAGACAAACGTCATCTGAGAGGTGATGACATCATTTTAACATTATTTTTTAAAAAGGTCATCTAAAGTTCACGATTATAAGTTCACTCTTTGGTTAAAAAAAGCTTTGATTGCCGACAAGGCTGTACAACTTCAACCCAATATTAGGTGTTTCTAACAAATACGAGGAGTGTTCTGCCTAAACTGCTGCACATCTCCTGAACTTGACAGACACTTGCCACTTCAACCATTTAAACTCTTACTCATATAAACATGCTCAAGATGGACACATGCTCCAAGACCACACAGATTTCCCAGGTGGGAGGTTCTCAGAGGGGAGACCTAGGCCTCTTTATAGGGGCCTATAAGCCACAGTCACAACATCTGTGATGTGTGACCGTTCATCCCAGCATGATCTGTGTGTGTGTGTGTTTGTGTTTGTGTGTGTGTGTGTGTGTGAGAGAGAGAGAGAGAGAGAGAGAGAGAGAGAGTGCATTTCATAGAGGGCACTGTGGCGAGGTAATCTCTATAGAAGCCTGGGAACAAGGAACTTGGATGGACCTTTGCCTCTCATGGTCACACCACACTCACAAAAGTCATAAGACTACACACACAGACGCAAAAAAAAACGAAAACGAAAAATGATACATATTCAAGTACTCAAATGGAATGTCAAGATGTAGCATTTCCTTTTTAATTTATATTTACACATCATCGCTTACCAGTTTGAGCTAGTAGAAGCTTTGAAGAAAACTATTTTACAAATGAATCACTTTAAGATCTACGAAGATACCGCACGCCCACACACTAGCAGCCTGTCAATAACAAGCTAACCACACACTGTTTTATCATCCATCTTACCAAAAATGGGTCCATAATTTACAAAATCAACATCATGTTGTATTAAATAATACTGACTCAAGCAGCTGAGACCATAAACTCATTAGGAAAGCGTATATGAGCAGTTAAGATTATTTTCCTAATACACATCTAATCAGATTTTCTGGACAACAAGGGAATCGCCCCCTGCTGGTAATCAAGAAAAAATTCAGCCTTAATCGATTTCTGTACTGGCTTTACTTTTCAGACCTGGGGGCTACACCCATCTTTTATATACAGCCTTTTATTTAATATAAGACAATCATTAATCCACTTGTCTTACTCTTTACAAGAAAGCAAATGGGTGTATTTACCACATGTTGAAGTACAGCTTTAAGCTTTTAGTCCAAAAAGTGACCAACTGTTTATCCAAAAATCATTGAAATCCTTCTGTGTGTATTTCCTCAGTTTATAAATGAAACTGCAGAAACAATGCGCTAAAACCCAGAGGCTAATATGAAATGCAAATACATGGACTCACAGAATGCCATAAATACTATAAAAATGCAGGAATATTAAGTTGTAATGTATTACTTTTATTGTACAATAGCTATACATATGACACAAATGCATGTACATTTACACAAAGGCTCACAAGCATACTACGCATGATTACATGCTCATCCATCTGCTCCTGTGGACGTATGCATAGTAATCCTAATAGCACATCATTTGTAATGGGGTCTCTAGTGTTTAGCCGTGGCCGCCCAGCGTTTACTCAAAGCACATGTGGCCAGGGGGGAAACAGATGTGAGAACCCCAGGAAGCATCATTAGCTTCACAAACATTCACCATAGCCAGCCGTGGAGACCCTGTCAGACAGCAGCGCTGCAGAGCTTAAGTCAATCATGTTTCCACTGGATTTAGCTGTCCACTCATTCTTTTCCCTTTACAACTAACTTTTCTCACACTCATCTGCACCCCCCCCCCAAAAAAAAAGTGAGTGAAGTAAGCGAGGAAGATAACTGGTTCGCATTTTTGTTTTTGAGGCTTGTCAAATACTCGATAGAGCTGGAGTTACTGCATCTCCACTTTGTCCAAGAAAATATATTTTAATATTTATGCTTTCCTTTCCCACTTTATGCTGGTAGCTTTGTTATACATCATTCCTGTTTGGCCTTTTGCTCTCTGTGCATGCTTCATGCAACTCTTCCCATCTCACGCCATCAATAATACCCTTTGTTTTTCCATTTCTTCAGACATCTGCATGTCTGTGTGTGTCCCTTTCTCCACTTGCTATCACCTAAATCTACATCAGTATCACTCCATTAATATTAGCCTTTGTGTCTCCTAGCGTGCCAGTTGCCTTCCACCTTTATGCCTCCAAGTCTGTGACAGTTATGTTATATTTTACAACATTTTATTAGACACTGTTTTCTTGACAAAAATCTTTTTTTTTCTGGTGACATCTGGTGTAGGCCTTGGCTATGACCTGTATGGCAATCTTTTTCCCCCTCTGGCACTCAACTTACTAAACTTTCTGTTGTTCTTCTCATTTTCCCATTCTTGACGTTTTTGCCTCTGTCATCCTCCACCCTCCCTTCTTTCTATTTTTCTCTTCTTCCCTTTGTGGTGTCCGATCTGGCTTCTTTCTCTCTCCTGACAGTCCTCCCTAGCACTGTTTCAACATACAAACCAACACTCACAACTCCTACCTGTGCCTCCCTTCTAATTAGGCATCATGAGAGGGGCTTTGGTGCTGCTTCCCCCTCTCGTTAGTACCACTCCTCGGCACTCCTGCTGCAATCCCACCCCCGGGCTGTGTCTGAGGTCAAGGCCAGGGCAGGACAGAACAGACAGGGCTCGATGCATGTGCTCAAGGCAAGGCTGAGCTGCTCGGCTGCGAGCTTCTGCGGCTTTTGTGATCAGCTGCGTGTGAAAAATGTGCAGGCCAGATGATGCACGGACGGCTGCTGCAAATGAAGTTTGCGCTGGCGTCCAGGAACACACAACAGGATAAAACAACAACGCTCAATCACGCTGATGGAGGGGACGTGGGCTCACTACAGATGGAGCCCAAGATGTTTCATCAGTGGAAGAGAATGCCAGAGGCTCGGCTTTCAAGCTTGGCAATGACAAATAAACCTCATGATGAAGGAACAAATACATTCACAAGGGGCTCCAGAGGAAACAGAAGGGGGATAGAGGGCAGCCACCTGCAAAATCACCATAAGGCTCGTCTATCCGGAATGGGCGTGGGAGTTACGGAGGATATCACTGCTGAAGTGGACGCAGAAGGTCCCTCTGCTGTAATGTTGCCATCTACTGGCAGCTCTTTATCAAAGCATGACAGTGCCATGACTTTAAATCAGAGTTTTGCAGTGTGTGTGGCATAGTAGGATTATTTAGAGCCATTTGAAACCACAAGATCTCATTATGCTTTTTCATAATGTAGTCTGAACAACATGTCCTCGTGTATACACTCTGGCACAGCAATGCGCAACACAATTCTAGAGAGTTATGCCATTTACTGGCACAGGCCACTTTGGGCACTCAGTCACAGCTTGTTATTAGAGCTCGGCATCAAGCAATCGAAAGGTAAACAACACAATCAAGTGCGGCAAGATTTTGGAGGGAAAACCGCAAAAGCCATATTTTTATTTCCCCATCTTTTCACAAAGCCTGTTTATTAGCTCCTGATGTGAAAGCAGTAGTTTGACATTTCTGAAAATGTGCCAGTTCAATTTCTTGCACGGAGGTGGAGAAGATTCACATTTCGGTACTCTAAATGATTTGATTTTTACACAGCTTAAACAAGTAAGATAAGACTCACCATTACTGAGTGAGCTTTAAAGGCTTTTGTTGGCTGACTTTATTATCTTTGGGCAAAATATGGATAACTGTGTCCTGGCTTGCATTCTTTAAACTAAGCTAGCATAAAGCTAGATTTCTTAGGAAAAAAGCAAATCTTAATGATTTCTTAGGCTGACCTGAATGTGTTAAAGCTTTTACCACCAGCATATTAATCATGCTTAAATCAATATTTAAATAAATCAGATTGCTTTTTCTTTCTTTTTTTTAATGTTATGCACTTTTATAAAAACCTCAAACAAAAGATAATTGCCCCAGTCAAAATAGTCAGACAGTTCTCAACCAAACTTTGAGGTCTCAAAGACGCAATTTGGGACAGCCTTGGAGACATTCTGTAAGAATATTCATCCATTCATTGATTTTCTTCCACTTTTTAGGGTCGCCATTGGGGGGGGGGTTCTGGAGCCTATCTCAGCTTCATAGGGCGAGAGGCAGGTATGTAAATAATATTCTTTTGAAAAGAAATTGAAGATTGAAATTAAATTGTTTAATTGCCAATCATTGCTTCCCCAGAAATAGGGAAAACTCTCTTATAAATTGCTCTCAAAACCTTTAAAGCCAAAAGTTGATTATTTTTCTTTTTTTTTTTTTTTGACTTTTTCCGGATCCAAAATTATACCCCAGTGCATCATGTTGTACTAAATAAGGCTTGAAAACTTGAATTAAAACCATAAACTCATCAAAGTCAAAGTAACAGCAGCGTCATTTTCTTATAGACTGACCACCTGCTGGCCATTATAAGGAATGCAGGTGTAAGCCATTTCCACATTGCCTTCTCAGACTTGGAGGCTATGCCCCTCTTTGAAATACAGTCTATGTTCATTCTTAATTTGTGAAATCTCTGTTTCTCAGCTTTTTAAAACATTTTTACTGCTACAATATTGCTATTTAATACGAAATAACCTGGCATTTACAAAATGAGGTAAAAGAAAAATTTTGTATTAGAGATATGTGCTTTACTAAAGCTTAGTTATGCAAATACTGTGGAAAAGGAGCTTTCGCTGGGATTCAGCAGCCAGTAGAAGCTGCCATTTCTTGTTCTGTTCTGCAGAACTTTTCCTTCATTGGCCCACTGAGAAAACTCTGAAGCTACTTCCTTTTGGCCTGGTTTTATAGGGATGCAAGTCTGTTCTCTGGATTTCCAGAACTGGAAGAGCTGCATGCTGGCACACCTGAGTAGGACACACAGGAAACACTGCTACCATGCCAGGAACACTAATAGCGCCGCATGAAAAGTGAAACATTTTGTGGGTATCTTGGCAATTTATACAAACATGAGTACCAGTGAATTTTGCCCTTGGACTGTAAGAAACTGTGGGCTCTCTCACACACACACACACACACACACACACACACACACACTAAACAGCCCTCAGTCTCACTCCACAGATTAAGCCCAGATGGGAACAATGAGATGAGTATGAGGGCTTTTGCAGTGTAACTGAAAACACTCGCTCTTGTTAACGCACTCCAAAAACTTGCTCTATCCATCCATCACTGGCCAGATGTTCTCTGAAGCCTTTTCCTTTACTCCTCAAGAGGGACCAATCCCTCTCAAAATTAATTCACTTCCCATTCCACTTGCGTCCACAACAAAGGTACTCCTGAAAGCTAATTGCATAGTTTGGGGTCATTATGATCAAGCGATCGAGCTGAGGAGCGTGTTTCAGAGAACAAGCGGTGTTGTTGTTGACGGACGCTCGCTTGGGACCGTTTGCACGCTGTGACCCCACTTAATCCTGCCATTAGGCCCCAAAGCCTCCCAATCCTGAGGACTTCAATGCACTCTGCTCCCTGCATTAGGGCTCTGAGAGGGACCATTTCCTTGAGTAAACATCAAAATCGGTTGCTTTGTGGCTAATTTCCTTTTGAATTCCTGCTTAGCAATTAGAGGAAAGGCATGTGGTGAAGTGAGTGTGGCAGCCCAACACTGCGAAGTCTGATTTATATCTATCAACTCTTCCAAGCCATACTCCACATAACTCATCAGAAACTTCCAACAGGAAAGCAATATTATCCAGTTCAATAGAGCTGTCACTGTCACAGCCTCTTTGTTGGTCTGTGTTTTATTTACATCATTATTAAATACATATTTCTCCGGTTCAAAAGTCAAACGCATGGTGTCCAGCTGAATGGATGTCTTTGTAACTCCAGGAAAAATAGGTTCATAAATATAATTTCAATTGCATTGTTTTGTTTTGTTTTTTCATGCCTGAATAAGAATTAAAAAAACAAATAAACTAATATTTTTTTTTTATCTACTTCAATTTGTGTTGGAAGGAAGCAGATGAAGATTTTTAGTTTAATCTGTCTGTTAATACTGCTGTGAATGGGCCGGTGATACCAGCAACATTTATCACATACAGTTCCCATTCCTACGGTACACAAAGATCATTTTACATGGAATAAAAGTTCAAATGATGATTGTGATGATACAAATAAATTTTAGCAAAAGAAAAAAAAGAAAGCACTACTGAGAATCTACAGAGCAGTGTCAGCATGAGTTTGAAAAGTGACTACTAAGGAGTTCAAGGCAGAAAGACAAGAGCCAAAAAGAACAAAAATGAAAGCATAAAAGAAGGATTTGCTCTGCTCCACATCCCTGCCAGGTTACAGGCACTAAACGTTCATGCTCCGAGAGATGCCAGGGTGTCTTTTAAGGGCACGGCCTCATGCACGTACTGCCGTTCAATTCCTTATCCTGCAAAAGTGTTTCTGGAAGGTTCCACTTTTTTTTTCTTTTTTTTTTTTTGCACAAATCAGGGGAAATGAGTGAGAGCAACAAGGCCCTCCAAGAAATGCTCGAGGTATGTCATTATGTCACCCACAAAGGAAGGTCTATTCCATTTCGGGTTGGAGCCACAGGCCATTTGGCCCACACACACACAAATCACACCCATACAACTTCCAGCAGCCATACACACAAATACACTCAGAAACTTTTACCCAAGAGCACGGATGAAAAGAAAATGCCACTGCAAAACAGAGACTCTTGGAAGCAGCACTTGTTGACCTCTGGCCCCCAGAAAGCAAGGCACTGCATTACTGTGTGGTGCGCATTAACAAGACAGTTGTCCAGTGCAGACTTACTCATTACACACTCAGGATTTGCACAGATGGGTTGTCATCTGCTGAGCACTTGAGCAAAAAAAAAAAAAAAAATTATACTGAGTCATTTTTGAGTCTGGTTTTGTGATGGAGACCCAAAATAATCAAACCGCAAACACTTGCAACACAGAAGTCAGCGTGAGCATCATCCAAGACATTTTTTGGGCATTACAATCAGCAGCTCATCGAGCTGAAAACAATTATTTGTAAGAAACATTCATTACAAAACCATTTCTGTTCAGCACATGAGTATGTGCTGATTCAAACATTTCTGAATCAGTTAAAAGGCTTAATATTTCACAGGGATCATTTATCAGAACATGAACCCTCTGTAGCCTCACACTTAGGTCCGCAGAGCTGCAAAGTCCCAAGCTCTCCTCGGTCGCTGAAAGTCACTGATTACAATGTGGACATACTCAACAGGACTGTGTAGCAGCCAGGGTGTCTAAATCCCAAATCACCTTGAAGTGCTTTTAGCACCTGTTGTGGTCATTTACACATGCTGACAGTGGCACCCCGCCCCTCTGTTCAGCCCTCAAATCTGTCTGCACACCAAACAACTGCTTTGCGCTCCGCTTAAAACTCCTTGCTGTGCAGCATGAATCAGCTTTTACACAAACCTGGCTGCAAGAGTGATGCATTATTATGAAGGGACATTTTGATTACATGGAGGAATTTATTAGTAGTGACAAATGTAAATGGCTGCTGGGTTGTTTATTTTGTTTGTTTGGGTTTGTTTTGTTTTAGCACAGCAAATATATTTCCTGATCCAGTATCTTTTACTGTGTTCTGTACCCAGCAATCCTTGGTTTCTGTAACATTTCTTGCGGACAATTCACACACTCCTCGACATCCCATTCAAAGCCACTTTAAACCAACAGCATCACCAGGAGATGAAGAGCACAGAGCTCGTGAAATACAAAAGTTTATGAATCAAGTCACATTTCTGTAAGAGTTTGGAATTTTCTGGAGGTTTCTGAGGGGACAAAGTATGAACTGCCAGGCACAGGGACCGGTTATGAGCCATGTATAAATCTGTACCTCGCAGCACTCTTGTAATAAATTTGAAATGGCAGATGAAAAATGTTTCTCATCATCATTAGGCTGAGTTTTCCTTCAGAAACAGAGGGCACGCCAAACTGAAAGCAACAGGTGCCTCGTTTCATTCTCAATAAATTGACTAAATGCAGTGAAACTGGAGGGACGCGCCTTCTCCCCTCACGATAAATGACTGAAACCGTAAGTTTTTCATGTGAAGGCACCACTGGAGCTTACCTTCACACAGACAGCGAGGAGAACCAACCCAGTCGGCCACAAACAGCTCCCAGTCATCACGGACGCAAACAAACTCTTAATGAATTTTAAACTGTTGAGAGGCGGCTCAGACTGCCCGCTCTCCGTCCCAGTCTGCCCAGTCACTCGGGGAGAAAGAGGTCCGCTCTCCTCTCCGCGCTGCGCTCCGACTCCAGTTTCCAGGAGAGAGGAAAAGGTAAAAGTCAGCCAAGAGCGGACGGAGACAGCGTGACAGTCCACGGTCGCTTCCAGATATTTTGTTCCCCCAGCAAACACGTTGCTGCTAAATTTATGTTTGCATACCAGGCGTGCGTCAGGAAAAGGGTCTCACCCACCTTACATTCTTAAAGAAACACACTCCCGGGTCGTTACGCGCTGATGTGCAGCTCGGCGCAGACGCACGCAAAGTTGAAGTGATGCTTTTATGGTTCTGCGTTACGGTTGGCTTTCATTTAACGGATGGCAGCATTATATCCTCCTGAGAACCGAGGAAAAGAAGAATCTTTCAATCTACTTTTTTTTTTTCTGTGACCAATACAGAGGACATAAGGTCTCGGGCTTATATCATTTATGCAAATTATTTCCTCCCTGTGCTCAGGACCGTACGTTTGTATTGAAACGCAAACCAGATACTGAAAAGTTAAACTCCAGGTTCTTTTCAGTTTTAAGGTCCCTTTAAAGGCCGTGTTCAAATCCAGTCTGGAGTTTATGGTTAAATGTTAACCTCAGTTCAGAGACAACTTCAAGCCTGTGATTGCTTCATTGTAACAGAGCCTCCTCAGCTCCTTTGTTCCATGAGGGTTGGGAAGTTGCTGCTTTTTAATTACTCACAGAACTGAGTCCTCCTGAAGGTAAAACAGCAACTACAGAGGTCCGTGGCTGTTTCTTAAGCCCCACTCTCACATAGATCACAGATTCACAGGGACGTGTATGTTGTTGAGGATTGTGCCTACTTTTCACGGCTTTAGATTTAGTCACAAGTATGAAATGCATTAGTCTTTCGAGTTAGGCGTCCCACGCTGCCAACCATGTGCCATTTAAGGTCAGGAAGAGTTTTATCTAAATCAGGCTCCCACTGCTTAAGAACTGAGATCAACCACATGGAATGAGGCGTACATACCCCTGGCCTTTGCTGGCATATGACTGAAATCTACGGCTGTTTGATGAGACCCCTGTCATTGCTGTAATGAATCAGTTAAAGTGGATGGTATTTTTTTTGTGGAATTTGATATAGGTCTCTTGTATCCTTGGATATGAACTTAACATGCTTCCTTAATGTGGGTCCAAACTGGGGTCAAATATTAGCCCGAACAGATAAATTTGCCTACAGTAAATTTACTGTGGAGGGCATTTTAACATCACTTTAAATTGTTTTTAATGACTCAGAACTGCAACGTGTTCCACTACCACAAAGAAAGAATTTTGTTTTATAATTGGTGGCTCGGGCTGGCAACTCCTCTTCCGTTTGATCCCATACCTTCATTAAAATAAGAGACACTGTGTTCTTTGAAGCCTGGCCCACAGTGGTAGGGCATTAAGGCTTGCTTGTCACTTTTGAAGCTGTCCAGGGCCACCGTAATAACAATGTTCCTAGAAAATGTCATCCATCCTCAGCCGGGCTTTAAAGGGCTGGGGAAGATTCCCCCTTGAGCCAAAAAATAGCACAGGTATGTGTGGTATGAGCTACCTGAATGGCTGGCTGACACGCAGGCTTAAATTCAGCTTAATGTCTATTAAAACAGTGAGCACAAGAATGTAAATGTTTATTTCCGCAGGAGAGAGGTCGGGGAATCTTTACCTGAAGACTGCGGTGGGAGTTGATCTGATTTCCTTTCCACCTCAGGGTTAATTTATCATCCTTAATAGCTCCTTGAAAGTGAAATCCTACCTGCTCATGTCTTACAAAGAGGAAAGACTCGAGGGCGTCTCGATGAACTCTGACCACCCTGGGTACCCTAAGAGCAGCACAGACACCCCACAAAGCCAGACCAAGTGGCTGATAACGCTTGGAGACATGAATAGTTTACATTCACTGTGACTGGCGGTGCATGGCTAAGCTGCGTCCTCATGTTACTCTCATTGATGGACACATTCACTGGGATCACTTGCCCAAAGCTCCCATCGGTAGAGTTGCAAAATCACAGCCTTGGGCACAAATGTATTTTTAGAGGCAGTACAAGCTGAAAAAGCATCTGTCAGTTGTTTGCTCAACAGATCTTACAGGACTTCTCTGTGTGGGAAGACAAATAAGAGGCCGAGGCAGCTAATGACAGTCTTTTAGCTGAGATCTTTTGTTTGAATGCAATGATGGCCTGAGTGACACTTTTTTGTTTTCATGTTCCTGCGCCTTTTTAGAGGTACCTATTACCTTCCATGAACATGCAACAAGCATGACTTTACAAGTGCGAAATGGGGCCACGGTATGTACGGTACATGTGTGGGTTTCCCGGCTAAACATACTCAGAGCAGGTCAGCGCTCAGCATATGACTAACTCAGTTGTCTTGCTTTAGCTGACGCCTACCTTCAGGTGTTTGATCAGTGATATTTGGCCTGAGAGTCAAAGAGCTGCTTGTCACATGTGTTCAAAGAGAGGGGAGGAATTTGCCAGATACCAGGGAGAGAATATGCCCTTCACGGGACACCGGATAGCTTGTTTTTGCATTAAAGAGGCAGCTAACAGATTTTTTTAAAGCTCCCCTTTCTTTAAATTGGGAACTTTTTAATCAAAGTAATCATGTTTTGGGAAGTACAGTATATGTTTTACTGACCTTCTAGGAGGGGAATTAAATGAGATAGCTGATGCCTGTTTGTTATTTACAGTAGGGATTGTATAGTAAGCTTAGAGTAAAGGCTGAAAACTCCTGAAGTAATGAACCTTAGAAGATCCGGTAGAAAACAACTTTTAAACCTTTTTTGCTTGTTTGCTTTTAAACATAAAGTAGCCTGTATATATGTTCATTACTTAACAGATAGCTAGGAGTGGTATCAGTCCTCTTAAGCTGACCCTTAAGAACTTCCCAAAATGTTAAACCTCTGCACCATAAAGCATATACAGCCCTGCGCTGTGGCTCCTTGTTTCCAAACCCCTCCGTGTGCAGTTTAACGCCACTTGGTTGTCTCATCCATCCCGATTGCCTTTATGGCTCCGTGGAATTTGGCACGCTGTCTGTCTGTGTGTGTTTGTACGTGTGTGTGCTCATGCTTGAGACTCCAGAGGAAACGAAAGCCTTTGCCATTGCTGGGCCTCAGCGTCCCGGGAATGCCAGGCCCACTAAAGGGTACAGTAACTCGTCTGTCTGTCAGCGCAGATCTGGTTCAGCTGCAGACATTGACTTCCATCGGGAATGCTGTGTCCACTGCATGCTGTCTGAGGGCATCATGCCACAAACAACCAGTCAGAAATGTTGACAGTGGGCAAAACCCTCTTCACACTGTAGCCAGTGGTCAGTCAGTTTGCCTGAGAAGCTAAGGGTACTGTTTTGTCTCTCTCTCTCTTTCACTTTTGAGAAGTATCTAACTACATATAAATCTTGGCTTATCGCCGAAGCTAAATATGCTGCTGGATGAATAGTCAAAGATTTGCTTAAACAGCTTAGTGATGAATAATGTTGGCTCAAGTACAATAAGATTAGGGCACCATACCGCATGCATTCAGGATATCCAGTTTTCTAATGAAAACAGTAACCTGTGATACAGTATCTGATGCGTCCTCATCAGATTTTCCATGGATATTACAGCTCGGCAAACATAATCAAGCAGCTATTAGAAAACGAGAGGGAGCAGCAGAAAATGACATTTATGGTGTAGATGATGGTGTCTGTTGTTTCAGTAAATCTACTACAGCCACGATGCTGGCAGAAGAACTGAATTGTGTTATTTAGGGCGACGCGAATGAAACATGTACGGAGAATGGGAAAAAATGTGGAAAAGCGTATTTTCATTTTAAACCTCTGAAAGCCAGGCACTGAGTTTACTCATGTCCATGTTTTTTCCCCCTCAGTTTTTAAACTGCTTTTAGAAAGCCTCTGATTGAAAATAGCTTTGTTTTTTTTCCATCTGTTCATTTTACATTTATCCATCTGTTGTTTTAACCACTTATTAAATTTGGGGTTGTGGGATCCAATCCTAGCTGTTATGGAGTGAGATGCAGGGTGCACCTCAGGCAGTTCATCAGGTTTGTTTGTTTAATTAGTATTCATTCAATCCCTTTTTTTTTAGGGTTATTTGAAAACAATCCAAAGTGACAGCAGCACATAGTGCTTATAAATCCCTCCCAGCTGGTTGTGGTAGATGGCTGCCCCTCCCTGAGCCTGGTTCTGCTGCAGGTTTCTTCCTGTTAAATGGGAGTTTTTCCTTCCCACTATCGCTGAGTGCTTGTTGATTGGGGGTCATTTGATTGTTGGGGTTTTTCTCTATATTATTGTAGGATCTTTATCTTACAATTTAAAGCACCTTGGGGCGACTATTTCTTGTGATTTGGTGTTAAATAAATAAAATTTAATTTAATTGAATAAATCACTAATGATTTAATTATATCAAAATGTGTTTCTTTAAAACAAAATTTTATTTATTTTTTTGTTAGTTTGATGACAACATTTTATTTTAATTATAAACTTTAATATTTTTGAAATTGTAATTATAATCCACACATGCAGGGCTTTTTTGTTTTTAAATAAAGACTTTGATCAAATTGTCAACGATCGTTGAATCAAAATGATGTTAAACTGTGATTTCCAGTTAGGACCTATGGGCTATGTGTGTTTGTAACTCTACATCATGACACATACAAAACTCCAGAAAGAACTGAACAATCGGACTGTGAGTTTTCAAAGAGATGGGAAAGGATACAGTCAGATCAAAACTCAGGTCGAAACACAGTTGCAGCAGTGATTTTTTTTGTGTAGACAGCCAGTCTACCACTTATCAGAGCTGCAGGGGCCATCCTCTGCCCTGAGCACTGCACTACTTGCAGCATATTAGCTTTGAAAAAGCAGACGGGGGTGTGCCTTAGACTTGGCACATGGGTTATCAATGGAAATTAGGGTTTGAGTGACATCGCATTACATCAGGCCGTGTGGACAGAGTCTGAGCCGAGAAACCTTCCTTTCTCTCAGCTTAAACTTTGCTGAAGGTGAAGAAAATTCAGATAAATTTGAAGAGGAGGAAATGTCGATGGCACAGTGAATGCCTGTGGATATACCAAAATACTGGCTGACAATGTGACTCCCACAACCCCAGAAACATGCCAGAAGCAGAATCTTCCAGCATGACAGCAGCACACTGCCAAAATCAGAAAGAGCTTCTAAAGAAGAAAAAAAAAAACTTGAAAACTATGACTTGGCCAGTCATGTTGTGTGCCTTGAATCCAATAAAACACCTTAGGGGCAGATAACAAGAAAGGCAAAGTAACACTAGGTCTCCAGGAAAGAGCTGCTAGTACATAAAAGAGTGGCAGAACATGTCTCCATAAATGTCTGCGCTATCAGTATCCTCCACGACAAGGAGGGTGGAGTCTGTCGTGATAATTACACGGGGCATGTTAAGTGCAGAAAAGAAAAAAAAAGATTAGATTTCGGTGACGAAATGTGTACTGACGCTTGTTGGACTGTCTTCCAGCTGTGGAGCCCCTTGAGAGAAACTGAAACCTACCATTCATCTTGGAGGTGATGCAAATACAATAAGGTTATAAAATATTTCAAATCATTTGACATTTAAGGAATATACTTTAATGTTTACACAGTAGCAAAACGCATGGTACATCAGTAATCTATTTACTTCTGTTGTGTGGGATAAACCCTTAACCCAAATCAAAGCACACTGTTGTGTTTTTGCAGCATTAAAAGAAATCCCTTCAGATCGTGTGCGTGATGCTTTTTGAAATATTAAAGTTTTATTTCACTCAGCATCTTTCGAATAAAGGAGAATGATACTACAGCCCTGATAAGTACGTGCAAATATGTCTAAAAGAGAGATGTGGCAGCTCACTGTAGGACCCTGTTTAAACTTGAAATGCAATATGTCTTAAAGTATTAACACTGTACCACCAAAATGTTGCAATGATACATCTGAGAGGCTGCGGTGTTGGGCTATGCAGACATTCAATCACACATACGAGCCCAATTCAAAGAGATGTTGCAACATCGCAAGCGTGGGCTGAGGAGGGGAACAAGCTTTAGAGCTTTCAAAGTTTGGCTTAACCTTTGGATAATTTCTTTTTATCTATCTGGATTTAGCTACTGACTCGTTTCATTCAGTTCAAAAATGATGCATTTCACTTCTACACGATAACTGGGAGGAAATCAAACTCAAATACATTTTTTGCAGCTATTTCTATACAAACAGATCAAAGAAAATTAACATTGAGGCTGTATTTTTGACCAGATATACAGAGGCTGCATTTTGCCTTTGTTCTCCTTGTTTAATGAACTTTCCCAGCTTTCTCGTGTAGAGTATGAATCATCTTAGTTAACTTGCAAGATAAGGTGTTCCGCGCTGCTTTCAGGGGGTGCCAGTAAACATATGTGCTTGATATTGTGTCAGAACATCACAATTCGCATGACTCATCTCTTTTATTTCCTGGGGTAGCCAGCACAGCTCTGACTACCCACACAGACCACCTGAACAGGGGTCTGGTTGGGTGCGTGCCTTCTGCTGACGACGTATGTGTGAGAGAGGAAAAGAAAGGCAGAGAAGGAGAGGCGAATGACAGACAGCTTGGCCTGGCTGTCAGCTGCCACTCGGTTCCCATTATGACTTCTCTCGTGTCCAAGCCTCGTTCCCCTGGTTTCTTCAGCTTTCTGCACGCCTCAGGTACTGCTTTGGAGGCCAGCTGACAGAGAGACTGTAAAGGAAAAGCCTGGAGAGAAAGCAGAAATGAAGCAAGGGCCCATTTCCCACGTTGTTCTTGGCTCCTGTCTGCCTCCCAAGACTTAAGAGAACACTTCCAAAACAAAGAGATTGTCTGTGTAGGTGCCCAAATAGCCAACCCACGCATGTATGCACACTTGCACACAGACAGAGACACACTCACTCTCTGGGACATTAAAAAATGTTTTTCTAATTCCTTCTAAGTGCCTATTTAAGCAGCTGTTTTCTGTAAACACTGGCCCGGGCGGCGCAGCAAGGACATTTGGTTTTAGATCATTCTCAATTATATTATAATTACGAGGACTTGCTGTGGTTGTCAGCAACAGCACCCAGAAAATATAGCTGTGAATTGCTGCCCCTTTGCCAGCACAAACAGCCGGCCTGCTAATCCCAGCACGGCTCTGTGAGAATGGTCTGCGATGGGATACTGTTGAAACATGGCGGGGTCATGTGGGACCGTGCTGGAGCCACACGAGGGAAAAGCCTCATTGTCTGACCTGCCATCTGACCCATTCAAAGTATGTGCTCATCGACCGGCTCTGCAATTATATCTGTGCCTCACAGGTCAACAACCAGAGCAATAGTCTCCCAACTATGAAATGTGAGAACCCCCACCACCACCACCACCACCACCTCTGAGAAAATCATTACTGAAAATCATCATAAAGGTGGGAGAGGGGGTCAGGGCGTGGTCCTGCTGGAATGCAGAGGTTGTAATGTTCAAAGCCAGACTGCACATACTGACCTTTTCTCACTTTTTTTTTTTAACTGTGTACAGATTTTGCCACACAGTGGGAAATGTAGAGGGTCACTTATATGTCTTGTCTAATGAGCCAGAGTCATTATTTGAGGATTACATCTGACAGGTGCTCAGAGCCCTGCTTAATACAACTCCTGTCCATGTTGATGCAATAAATCAGCGGTCGCTGCCCCGCTAAACACATATTGTCTGCGCAGATCCGTTGTTTATTAAAGGCTGAAGTAACTGTTATTTAGAGAGCGCAGGCATCATTTTGTTAAAATGTCATTTATTTCTGTATGCGGGAGCTCTCCAGCTCCAGGGTCGGTTGGTTTGAAGCTGGAAAACGGGTCCAAATTTAGCAGCAGGGCTGAAAAAGTATAAGAAGCTATTTCTGTCCCAGATGTTGAAATTCTCATGTAAATTCACTCAACAAGAGTAAGGGCAATATTTAGTCCGCCTCCTCTTGACAGAGATGACGGCAGATCCGTTCATGTAATGTGTGTGTGTGTGTGTGTGTGTGTGTGTGTGTGAGTGTGTGTTTTCCTGTAACAGTGAGTATTAGGTTGCCGTATTGCACATTTAATAGAAGACTGTAATTCTAAACAGAGCAAAAGTGGTATGCTTTAACCTGACTCAACACAAGCAGCAATAAAAGATAATGGGTGCCTTTTAGCAAACAGCTGCATGATTGAAGTGTAACACCCTGAAATAGACAAGTGACTTAAACACATGTAGATATTACTATTGGTTTTTAATGTAAGCCTAAAACTGCTAATCCCATATATATACAGTGCAGCACATGTCTGCTTTTATGTGAAAAGTGTTGTCTTTTTGAACCTATAGATGATTATCATCTCACTGACTTTACTTTCACAGTTTTTCTGGGATGGAACATTTAGTGATTAGTTTGTTGCCATGGTAACATGTTTTTTCATGGGGGGAAAAACTTAATATGCTACAGTTTCAGCACCAAATAGCAGAAGGACAAAGGAAGGACTGGGTGATGATAGTGTAGCATTTAGCATCTAAACAGATCAGGTTTCCCCCAGAGAGACTGTAAATCAAACAGTAGGAGTGTAAATATTGAATATAATTAAAGTTTTTTTATGTAATTAAGTTCTAGTGATCTTCTGCTTTGAAAGAAAACTCATAAAAATTTTAATGTTACTTTGTGTCTGCTGGAAATTGGAGGTTGAAGGTTAACATGCCAGTGCTGTGTACAAGCTGTTTCTCCTGCTGCCCCCATGTGGCCAAACAGGTAGTGAGTGCCCTACAACTGAAAAGTTGTGTAACAATGTTTTTCTGAGGTCTGTCAGTTTTTTTTTTCTTTCACTTCCAGAATGTGAAGTGCCTTTGCTGAAATAAAATTGTGCCCTAAATGAAATGATAAGAAATAAATGTTTGGTTTGACTGGAAAAATAGAACTGGAGTAGCTTCTTTGCTTTAAGTTGGACTCAGACACTGTTTTAAAATTGTCTTTCTATTTTTTTTTAAGTTGTGGCTGCAGAGTAAGAATGACCACAGTGACTGTGGTTGAGGTTGGGAAATTTATTTTTTCAGAGTTTCAAATACATATTTAAAGAAGCGACAGTGTCTGATGGGCAGGTGTAGACACCTATCAGCTGGCGTTGCCTGACAGAGGGTGTATTTAAATCGGCTGCACTGTTGGAGTGTAGAGTTAACCAAAGCACACCACTACACCAAAGACACGTCCTTTCTCCTTCACTTTAAAGCCCCGTGTCTGCCTCTTTTCCTTGTGATCTAAAGAGCATGAAAGCACAGCCACTCTCCCACTTTTCTTCCTGTCTGCACTCTTTCTTCACGCAGTGCATCTAACTGTGTGTGATCCGGAGGTGTGACACTTTCCCAGTAGCCCACAGGTATCTGTTACCCAGCCGGGAGTCTTGGCATGGTGCCCACAGCCCTACCTGTCTCTGAGGGCACAATAGATGGATCCCATGTGAGGATCTCTAGTCTCCTCCTGTCAGACTCTGTGCCCTCACTGCCCGCCGCTCACCGACAGACCCCTTGGGAGACGGGCAGTCAGATCTTCCACAACTGAACTTTCTTTTCATTTCAGCTGAGAGAAACAGTCGACTGGGCTTGTTGCCAGCTTTTCCCTCTCTAGCTATCAACATGTCTGTTGAATATGTGGGGTTTCACATGACTAATATGTATTCATCTACTTGTATTTCCTGAAGAAGATGGATGGATGGATGGATGGACCAACTAAAATGTGAGCATAGCATCCAGATTTTTTATTCCTGATGCTTACAGTGCTTTATTTTGATAGAAGGTCAGTGATTGTCTCAGGAGCTGGGATTTGTTAAAATATTTGGCACCTTGATCTTAAATGATCAGTGCAACCCCAATAAAGCAATCCCACAGGAATGGTGTACCTGAGCAGTAATAGCTCTGTGTGTAATACATGTATAAAACTAAATGAAGTGCAATTAACCAAAAATTGAGAGTCTTGAAACAATTTGGAAAAAGGTAAGAAACAAAACCACAATAGTGCTTAGGAGGAGTTTCAATTTTGCCCACATTGGTGCCATCTAGTGGATTAGACCTGTTAGTAAAGTGTGAGAAAGTTCTGCGGACAGAAGTTAATATACAGTATATATGGATATGAGTATCATGGTAATTTGGGCTTTTAATGAGCTCTTTCAATGGTTCTCTTTCCAGGGTGTAATGATTGTACAGCCCACATTAATTACTTTAAAAAACAAGAATTGGGTTCACAAGTTTGAAATTATTTTTGGATTTTCTGTAATCCACACAGGGTCTAAAGTCTACATACAACCCCACTGATATTTGGTTAAATGTCCCTTAGCAAGTTGCACCTCAACCAGATTTTTTTTTTTTTTTTTTTTTTTTTGGTAGCCATCAACAACAACAACTTCTAGCATTACTCAGGCTGGATATGTGACCGCTCGTCTTAGCAGAATTGGTAGAGTTCATTTAAATTGGTCGCTTTCCTGGCACAGGCCTGGCTTTTAAGCACAGTCCACCAATTTTTAATTTTGAGGTCGGGGCTTTGGGAAGGTCATTCCAGCAGCTTATTGTTAGCCTGCTTCATAAATTCCAGAACCAGTTTTGATGTGTGTTTGGGATCATCGTCCTGTTGGAGCACATCCAAGTTTCAACCATCTAGCTGTTCTTCTTATCCATGAAGATCAGCGGGGACGCTCTTGCCAAATTAGAGCCGAAAAGCAGAGACGCACTCACAGCAGTCACTTTCTGTTACTGTTCAGCCGGAGCAGCAGCCTTTTCAGCGTCACTTCATTAGCAAGCTCTTTCCATCTTTCTTGAACATTTTATTAACATTTCTAACATGAGGTGCTCCTACTGTGATGTCATGTCTCTCTTGTGAGTGGGCAGTTTTCTCATGCAGGCGAGTCGGGTGATTTTTTTTTTTTTTTTTTAAAGGGGGTCAAATTAGGACACTGAACTAAAATGACCCGGCTATCAGTTCATGCATGGGGACGCTGCTCAACTAAACTGTGCCTTCATACACAGCATTCTGTTTAAATGACTGTTTATGCCAGTAACAACATAGAATTGTATAAGAATTGACATTGTTTGGCTATCTAATACAAGTTATTCTAAATAAATGGAACAGTACATTCCACGATTAAACTGTAAATTAACTAAACATAAATGAGAAATCGTGACATGTGGACCTCAACCTGGCAGTTTGTTCTTTCCTTAAAAAAACGTAATGCGACTCCAAAAAGTGTTCTGATGCTGGTGATGAGCCAGCATTGAATTCATTTCCATCTCAAACCTAGCATTACCTCACTTCCTTTCAGCGCGTAATGCACCTTTATATGGTACAATGTCACTAAATGTTACACCTTTGTACACCAAGCAGAAATCACCATGTCAAGCTGATGACTCTTGGTTGCACTTTGAGTGCCATAAAATTGGGCAATCGACAGAATGTGATGTGTACAATTGAACACGATCTGACCAATGTCCAGGACAACGTGGTATCCGAATGGAGGCGGAAGTGTGGGAGCAGGCCCGACATACTTTCAGTAGATTGTCCTTTCTACAGTATTTCTTATACAGCTGTATATAATGCTGTAAAAAAGTATTGTATCCTGCTTGGTTACAGAATCTTGTTTGCAGTTTACTGTAGCCAACATTTCATTTCATCATATGAGGTCCATTTGAATTACAAAAGGCTGATAAATAGACCCCGAGGGCTTCATCTACTGATGATCTACAGTGTGTTAGCCAACTGATGGATCTGAGCTAAGCCCATGTTTCCTCATCTGGCCTCCAAATGTGTTGTGTCCAACAAAACTGCATTAACACTCAATTCACATTTTAATAACATGTACCAAAATAGAAATAAACACTGGCTCTCAGATCAGAACCGGAGCCACACATCTGGCTCCGATGAGCGACTGGCAAACGCAGACCTGTTCATCTGCCGGTAAACCAAACTGACGTATGGCACTATTCAAGCCATTATTACAGTCAGAAATCAATTAAGAGAGGTTGTGTGCGGGTCAAATGTCTTGCATTAATTTTGGTTTTTTTTAAGAAATCCCCTAATCTTTCTTTGACATTGCATGAGAGCAAATATACAGCTGGCTTCGCTCCATTGTGAGAAAATACTTCAACAGTGAATCAAAATGAAGAGGGCAGACTTTTTCACTTCAGCTTAATCTCCACTTGAACATTTATTGGGCAAAAAGAAAAATGCCACAACTGCAAAATGACTCGCAGTTTTGTGTTTTGGTGTTGAATTGTATCAGCAGTTAATGAACATTAGTGACACATTTGTTTTTTCCCATGTGGTGACAATCAACATTTTTTCCTCAGTTTTTAAATATGTACCTCAATGAGCATTTTGTGGTATGTATAAATGCCGTCTCCATAAACTGAAAGCCTATTTTTCTCTTCAGACTTCGACCAATAGCTACTGTTTCCACACAGAGCACCAAAAAAATGATAAGATAATGTTGTGCTTTCTACAACAAAATGCAAAACTCTCCTCACTGCATTTAGGAGCATTTCTTTTATCAGTATCCTGCAGACTTTTATTATGTATACTCTGAGGCATGTGTGTCTTTTATGTGTTTACATTCACAGTCTGCATATTGACTCAATTGGCTATATTGGCAATTATTTTTCCTTTAATCTCAAAATGCATTGAACTGTCACAGGGTCCATGTAGATGATGTGGGTTTGAGCTAATCAAGCCGACTCACATAGATCCCAAACAATGTGCCAAGTTTGAGTCTGCACAAGACTGATTTACTGCTCCCAGACCCCAAAGGGCCTCCAAAAGCCAATAGCTACACTATTTTTCATCAGGCTGGCTTTGCGATAATTGGAAATGAATAATTAAATATACTTTTGCTGGGAAACTTAACCGCTAAAGCAAAATATCATTTAATATAATAAGGGGCCAAATAATATTTTAAAAGTGTAGTTTTACCTGTGTTATTCTAATTGATATTATTTTTAAAAGATTCATTTGACAGAATCGGTTTGTATTTCTTTAAATTTCCACAAAATAACTGGCAAAATAGCTGGCACACACACACACACACACACACACACATATATATATATATATATATATATATATACATATATATATATATATATATATATATATATATATATATATATATATATATATATATATATATATATATATATATGAAGCAATCATTTTAAATAAAACGCAGCTGAAATGTGCAAAATCAAAGGTTTATTTATTTAAAGACTAAAAATATGTTTGGTATGAACTGAATGTATACTAATCAAGTACATTTCATTTGACCAGATCCCATCATATTTACCGTTTCACATGTAACACAATTACATAGTCAGCATTTGTAAATATTTAGTGCAGGCTTTAGGACCACTGAGTGAGTTATGGTGAGATATACACAATATACAATAAATATTGCCCGGAGCCTGGTGGGAAAGGGTCAAGAAGCTCTCAGGTATTTGTTATATTCATAATGGACTGCTCAAAGCTTTGAAGCAACAGTATATGGTGGGCTATGTATATATTAAAATGTGTAGATTCACTGAAAACGTGAATGGCTGGTGAAACCACGGGCTGACGTGTGTCACTGCCTGCTCATGTGACTGCTGATTTCAGAGGAATTCCCCGGCCAAACTTTTACCCTTTTTTACCTTTGACCTAGAAGCGTTACAGACGCTGCGTCACGGCACTTTCCTACATCTCGCGATAGTTACAGGACATAAATATAGCCGCCGCCTATTCACGTAGATTCAGTTCGTTCATTGACCGCTTGGGCTCGGACCAGTGACTTCTTGGTAAGTTTGTGTCTGTTTCGTTATGGTTTTAACAGCTTTTAAAAAACAATTTCACGGCACTTCTGTCCGTAATAAGTTCACTTGAGCGTTTATTATTATGTAGCTAACTATCGGGAACTTTGAGAAACCTAATGCGGAAGTAACGATCTCCAATTTATCTGCTCTAAAATGTGATTCTTAAGGCGACGTGTTTGTTGTATTCTTGAACTGAAACGCTTTATGTTCTCGTCAGGTTTATTTGCGCAGAAATGGCAACAGTTGAAGTTATTCCTACTCAGGTGAGTTTGTCTTTGCTCTCAGGTAGAGTACGTTTAAATGTATTTTGACTGTAACAGTCAGTTCACACACATTATCTGAACCAGAAACTGGAGCAGCTCGTTCAGATTGTGACTTTGGAGGCTGTACGTGAACCGTTTCCTCTGTGTTGGCTTTACAGAATGTGGTGGAAAGGGTGGCCAGCCTTCCTCTAGTCAGCTCCACCTATGGCTTGGTGTCCAGCGTGTACTCCAGCACAAAGGACAACCACCCATACATCAGGACCGTGTGCGAGGCTGCAGAGCAAGGAGTCCGCACCATCACCTCGGTGGCTCTTACCACTGCTTCACCCATCATTGACAAACTGGAACCTCAGAGTAAGCACCTTTAATCCATTTGTAGACGTAGCATCAAAGGTTGGAGGATGTCATAGTGAAACTGGAGGGATGATTGCAGGCTGACCAGCTGAGTCACGCTTTGTAACAGGATGTGCAAGTCAGGCCGTTTGCTCATCATGCCCTTTCACCCAGTTATTATAATCAGGCATTAATGAACAACAAAACTTGTTGCTGCTTATTTTATTTTAAGGAACATTTTACTGACTTTATTCAATAAATCTTTGTTTTTCTGTCTTGTTTAACTTTACTTATTCTCTGTAGTTGCCATTGCCAATGACCTTGCCTGTAAAGGTTTGGACAAGATTGAGAAAACCTTACCAATTCTACACCAGCCCTCTGAGCAGGTATGCACCGCTTTCATAGTCAGGCCAAATTGCACAATGGTGAAATGTGGACTAATTTCCTCAGTTATCAGCTATGACCTGACCTTTGTCCCATTTTTCACAACTGTGTCCTCACCTACTGTGAACTCATTCTTTGACGCAATCACTTAAAAAAAAGTGTCTCTGTCCCAAGATTGTCTCCAATGCCAAGGATGTGGTAACAACTGCTAAAGATGTCGTGACTGGCACAGTGTCCGGCGCTAAGGACACAGTCTCAGACACTCTGACCAACGTTGTGGAGAAAACGCGGGAGGCGGTGCAGGGTGGGGTGGACAAGACCAAAGCTGTTGTCAATGGGAGCATGAGTACTGTGCTGGAAAGCAGAGTGGCACGGCTGGTCAGCAGCGGAGTGGACACGGCCCTCAGTACGTCTGAGAGTCTGGTGGAGCAGTATTTGCCTCTGACGGAGGCTGAGCTGGGTGAGTGGGACTAAAACAATTGCGCCTAAGTTTTTATTTAAATCTTTATGGAACAATGAGACATTAAAGTTATGGATTGCTTCAAATGATTTACTTTTAAAATATGGATTTGTCTCTAGTTTCCTTGTCAAATAAATGGAATGTAAACAAAGGCTAGTGTATCTGTAATGCTGTGAAAAAGTTCAGTTGTTGACCCAGTTTCCTGAAAAACAGACCTCCTCAGATTATGTGTTTAAAATTTCAATTTTTTTGCCAGCTATTTAAAAAGCTGTTTAGGCTGAGCTGTGGTGTGTAGAGGCTTTTTAAACAGGCCTGTAGGCTGTTTAAACTGATCTGTTTTCATGGTTGTGAATAACATGTTTTCAGATGTGTCCACACTCTAGCTTAAAAAAAACAAACTATAGTTTGTTTGGTTTTTTTTTTTTTTTTTTAAATATATATATTTAACTGGGGCTTTCCATGTTTTCCTGCCTTGTGACAGAGCTGGAGGCAAAATCTGTGAAAAGCTCTGACGAGGAGCCAAGCTACTACGTCCGTCTGGGCTCCCTCTCCACCAAGCTCCGGAAGAGGGCATACAGCAGAGCCGTGGTTCGGATACAAGATGGAAAGCAGCGCTGCGTGGAATTCATTTCTGAGCTGAACTCCACTGTTGACCTGGTGGGCCTCCTTTCATATATTTAATGAGCAACATTTAACGTTGACTTTACAGCAAGAAAATTGAGCAATCTGAACTATCCACTGGCCAACATCCATACTTTTTTTTTTTTTAACTATTTTTCCAGATTATCATTAAAAATAACTGATACATTTAAAATATATTTTTGAACGTTTAACCATTAAAAAGCGATAACATAACTCCAATATTCAGCTGATACATTCATTAAAATGCGGATTAATTAAAAACTTCTTCTTTTAATGCTTTTGGACTAAAACAAAACTGTTTTTTTTCTTTAGATTCAGATTGGCAGAAAGAACATTGGCAGTGCTAACCAGATGGTAAATGAGAAGTTGAATTCCTTGGTGGTGCGGAAGTCCAGTGGTCCAAACCAGCAGAACAGCCATGAAGCAGAGGTACAGGGAGATAAAATGTTATCTATTCACTCATGTTTGAATCCACTGCTTGTCTTATTGAAATAAAGTGGGAACACAGTCATTTAAAAAATCTTTCCTCTCCATTCGTGCAGGTAATCGAGTCCCGCACCTTGACCCTAGCACGTTCCCTCACACAGCAGCTCCAGACTACCTGCCTGGTCCTCATCTCCAGTCTGCAGGGTCTCCCCAGCCACATCCAGCAGGAGGCGCTGTCCCTCAGCCATTCTGCTTCACAGGTCTACTCCAACTTCAGCAAAGCTAAGAGGCTGGGAGACCTGCCAGACAGTGTGTTGGCCAGCAGCAAAGTCCAGCTGAGCAAAATGAAAGACTCCTTGGACCACGTCATGGATTACCTGGTCAACAACACGCCGCTCAACTGGCTGGTGGGACCTTTCTATCCACGGAACACCGCTCCCACACCGGCCTCTGAAGACCTCAGCAGACACACATCCTTCGGCTCTCCTCCTGCACAGGCACACGGGGAGGAGCCCATGGAGGTGGAGATGGAAACCCTGGAGTAATCCATTGCATTTAAAGCTTAGTATGCTAAATTTTGTGGCAACATTTGAGACGGCTTTTTTCGCAAATTTGTACCATTTTTATTAATGGCATAAATGCTTTAGGATGTAGACCTTGCAGTATTTAGTTTGACTACACTGTAATTTTATGTATTTTCATAATTCAGATCTCATATCTGGGGGGGTATTAAACCTGTGCTTATCGCTGCATAAATGTCTAAGATCTCTTGTGTATTCAGAGTTTGTATCAAAATGAGAAGTTCTTAAAAGTTGTGACCAATGTTTGCCTTTGATGAATGTTCACCACTTTGCTGCAGGCTTTTAGTTTTATTCACATTGAGTGAGTGCAAGCCATTACACACCTCCAGTAGACCACAGCAGCTTGTGTTTAGGGTTGCATACTCGATTTACAAGATGTTCCTCAATAGATTTTAATCACTTACCCATTGGGTTACCATTACATAAGAGTTACTCAAAAAGGATTTAAAACCCAAAGTGTAGCAAGTGGAGTGAACAAGTAATTCAACACGAATTGACTTTGGCATTTGGTCATGAATTGTAATACAAAGCAGCTTTATTATATTTTTAAAACCCACAAACCAATTCTGCATTCACTGTTCAACATTTATAAATTTATAATGAAACTCCTTGAAATTAAGTGTCTGAGCATCCGGAGAAACATCTCAGAGTGGATGTTTGGGCTTCACTCATCGGTGACAGCGACTTCGCCGCGACAGATAATCCATCAGACCCTGAAAACCCAGTTTGAAATGGATTTTCTATGCATGTTTCTAATCTTGAAATTTAAAAATTAAACCGTCTCTTACCGAAAGCTTCTGAATCTGGCACCATGCCACATCATCCAGCAGGTCCCAGTTAATGTCATCTTTAGTCTCTTCAGAAAAGCTGACCATCTATGAAGAGGAGAACCACCTGACTTGTTAAAAAACATCAGCCATGCCTGATATCTGTGAGGGAAAACTGTCTCATAAAGAACACTTTAGTCAAACATTCAAAATCAAGTCCTTCAGGCCAAGGACAAACTCCTTAGTTTTATGCAAAGTGTGGTTTGCCAAATAAAAGAAAGAAAACCCCATTAAGTACCTGACCCCGTGCTGTGGTTACAGTGATGTGTGCAGCAGATCCTGCCATTGAACAGTGCAGATCACCTGCAGAGACCACAGACCTGGGGGACAACAGGACTCACATCAGGAGGTTTCAATTAGAGCTGACAGTAATATTTTTAAATAGCTGGCAGGTAAACATTACAACTCAGAGCATTAAACATATTTTAATGCAGTAACATGTCGATCCAACGAAGGCAGCAACAGACCTGAGTTTAGGCTTGGACTGGTTTGGCAAGGACGGCTCGTTGGTCTTGCGACTTGCCAAGCGGCTTTGAGTTCTCTTGGCGATGACTGAGGATCTGCAGGAACCAACAAACGGCAAACTTAACAAACGGCTGCCTCTGCCTGCCAGTTCAACAAGACCTCGTCATTTTGTGCAAATGCATAGTCACCAATTTTATCTTCAAATATGCACAATGCCAACTAAAAACCTGCGTCACGTCAAATCGCAAGCCGACGTTTTCACTGCCGATCAGCTCGATGGAAACTCCAGTTTACCTGCATACATCTCGCTTTGCTGTTTAGTTACTGTAGACTGTATCACTCTTGCTGCTAAAACACATTTTGTATGGGATCAACAAAGTACCAACTGTTTGCACATTTCTGACTTGTGGGAATTTGACAATTTAGAGAATAGGTGCGAGACAGTCATCTATAGACTGTGAAGCTGAGATTTGTGTGTTTAGAGAGTGACCTTTGTTTCTGTGTACAACAGGCAAGTGAAATTCAGGATAGGTGTTACACAGATTAAGTTCTGTCCTAAGTCTATATAGAGAGCACAGGGGACTAAGTAAGAAAAGCAGAGAACTTGAGGAAAAGAGGTACAATTAGAATAGGCAGATAGGACAGATGGGAATAGGGACATCTGCCTCGATACCATCCTCTCTCTAGCGCCCTCTTCTGTCACACCAATCCTCTCCATGGGCTCCAAAACATTCATGAATTTTCTGTGGTCTTCATCTTTTCCTCCTGTCTGGCAGTTCCATAGCCAACATCCAATAAATGCTCAGTATATCCACTATCCTTCCTCTGTGCATGTCCGGTACCTACTGTGACCTCCAGACTCTCCTTCCCTAGCTGCCTCCTACACACCTTCCCCCTTTCTCCTTATGTTACTAGCCTGGCAAGAAAAGTGACAATCAAAAATGGGTGAGTTTTATCTCAATTTTTAAGCTCTCTGTGTATGGTGATTGATTCCTCAACACTTGCATGCTTCTTCATATTTACTTTCTAAATGCCAAGCAAGAAGGAATGCTCTGAAAACAAAGACCTGCATCCCGATTAAGGAGACTTTACAGATGTGTGCATTTTTCCCTCCCCCACAGCAGGAACACATTTTCATGACTTGCCCTCATTCATTAGGTAACAGACACTTGAGCTCATGGGGATGGATCTAATGGACAAACCTACACCAAAAAAAGGGCCACCAGTACATCTGTGTGATAACTGATACTTTAATTAAACAACCCTACCCTCTGAAACAAGAAGTACTCGAGGTCAGACTGCGTTACATTTAGTGCACCCAAAAGGCTTTTAACAGGGCAAGACAGTAGTCTGTATATCAGGTAGGAACAACGACTCATGCAATCAGTGTCTTATGATAAACACCAATCAGGGTTCAGATCTAATCACAGCACAGGGACAGCTCCTCAGTTCGATGGCCTGAAAATCAGTGAGAGGTCAGGTTCCTGACTGGTTCTCATCATACCTTAAAGTGTCTAAGCTTTTATGTTTGTGGCCTTAGATCTGCACAAACAAAAATTCAATCAGGGGCTCCTCAAAGGCTCACTTAGTCCATCACTCTTTAACCTTCACATGCTCCCACTTCGTACCATCATACAGAATCAATATGTCCCATCATTCTCACACAGATGTTACACAGTTATTTTCCTCTAATGATCAAACCCCTACACAACCTAATGAGCTGCATTGATGACATTAACTGCTGGATGTCTAGAGTCCTTTTAGGACTTAAGATAAATATATGATATTGGTTCCAAATGCCAGAAAATGTATTCATATTTATCATCCCCGTTAATAAAGTTTTCACTAATCCTATCTCTGAAACGGTGAGGTCAGGAACCGTGGCATTATTTTGGACAGTAGTATCAGTTTTGATCATCATATTAATAAGGCTGCCAGAACTGCTTTCTAATCACTTTAAATTAAGTCAGTAGGATGACTTCAACTCATTAAAAATGCAGCAGTCAGAGCGTTACCTGAGTAACTTCTGAGTGAAATCTTTTAGCCCTCAAAGCTCTCAGTGGCTCGGCCACCCGGGTACACTTCTGCCACCCTCTGTGCTTATAACTCAGATCTCTCGGGTCATCAGGAGCAGATCTTTTAACTGTTCCCAGAATTAGACCCGAGCACGCCGAGGGTGCGTTCAGTTACTGCAGCCTTGTGCTTTGGAAGCTGCCTGCTGACCTGAGGTCAATTACATCTGTGCATATATTCTAAAATCTCAAAAAACTTTTTTTGTTCTCATTCAGTTTTTTTTTTTGTGCCGTTTTCTAATTTTTAGCTTCATTTTTCACTGCGAGAATTGGAACAGATCTGATTAGAAACATCTGGAGTTTAAACCCTGGAGCAGGCATTCATCAGGTTCAGTATGTAAATAACCACACACCGCTTAACTTTAGATTCAAAGCTTACGTGAGGTTTCCAGTGCTGCTACTACACACTAATATCCCGGTCCTTTTGGTCCCCTTTACTCCCTAAACACACAAAACACACAGAAACAGAAAGTGTAAAAATGACAGATTTTGCTGAGATTAAGCTTTTTATGAGGACGGAAAAGTTTATCACATAGTGGCAGCTATGCCTCTGCAAATACCCCTGCTACATCACCTACCTTTGAGGTTTTGGATGAGGGCCTCTGGGTTGGGGAGGACTGGTCTGGAGAATCAGTGGATTTAACTGCAGAAATAAAAGTACAAATGAAGCCAGCTTTAAAAAGAAAAAAGACCTTACAGAAATTAAATTGTCTATGTCAAGATAAATTGATAAGCTCAAAAGAAAAATAAATAAACAGCCTTCTTTCACCTCTTTTACTCGGCATCCTCCTGAGGGGCTGCGGCATCTCACGAAGCTCACTCTGCAAAAGGTGAAAATGTATCTGATGATTATCTGGAAAGTAAAAATATAAACCGCAGGTGCGATTTAAACTAGAAAGCCAACTCACCTTCATGGCAATTGAGACCTCACTGGCTGAGACTTCCTCCTCTGTGAGAGAAAGCAGTCGGTAGGTGTTCTTTATTTAAATCATGCTGGGGGGGGGGAAGAGACTCACCGCTTATTAAATCCCCTATGAGCGTGTTTTGAAGGGAAGGAGGCATCTTCATCAGTTCCACTTTGAATACTTTTTCCACTGTAGCCAGCATGTTCTCCATCTTGGCCTCCAGCTCGTTCATGCGCTCTTGAGCTGCAAGAAAACATCAAACATGAAGAGGGACCCAGCAGCGTGTGTGGAGCTTTATGTCTGTGCGGCTGCAGCGAGGCTCCGCCGAACCTTCTTTCTCAAACTGTTGAATGAAAAGCGCCAGTTTGCTGTGCCGCAGTTCCCGGCTCAGCTCTTCTTTGCTCTGCACGTTTCTTGCGTTCCTTGTCCGCCTCAACGGCATCTTTCCGCGCTGTTTCGGTGGACTTCAATATGTGTGCATGTTAGCTCCTGTCCTCCACAGCCGCGCACCTGAAACGGCACCACTTTTAATGAAGATATTCGTGCGCTTAGTGAAGTGTAAGTAATGAGGTTGTTCTAGATCCGTTGCTTGGCGGAAGGATGAACTTGGACTTCACAGTTAGCGGCCACACAGCAAATCCTAACCTGAACGGATATGGCAGGAACTCTTACCAGAATGATAAGATCACTAGGTGGCAGTGTTTTATAAGAAAATGTTCAGGCGCTGTACTACAAGCAGGTTCCGGGTTCAGTCTACGTGAAGAAGGGTGTGTTTTTATGTGTGTATGCGTGTGTGTCATTCTGGCTGCGCTAAAAGTTTTGAATGATTGTTAAAACTCTGTAAGGGTATCGAGTGGGGTCATGTTAACAATCCGTTAGAATTCAGCTTACAAAGTCTTCAAGGCCAACATCATGATTTATTGGTCGAAAATTAAAATTTAAAAATAATTATAACTTAGAAACTAAGTTAGTTCATGTTTTCAAAACCAAGCAGCTTTCCTTAAAATCACTCAGTTGCTTCCCAAGATAAAATCTCATTCTGCAGTTGGACAGACTCTAACCTGCAATTACACCTTGTGCTGGTTGTGGAGATCTGATGTGAGTTGAAAGATCACTCCAAAAAGAACTTGGAGCAGAACCCATTCTACACCGATGAAAACACCAGTTTATAGGCTAAGTTTAACCAGCAGCTAGACTGCTTCCACCCATGTATAATATTACTTCATAAAATATATATATTAAAAGTTTAACCAAGTAGCAGCAGGTGGGCCAGTCTTTTAGGAACTGCCGGGCCACTTTTTCTCCCCAGTCAGCCCCTGGAAACATATCTGTGGCAAGACTGATGTCTGAATGTGGCAAGACCGATGTCGCTTAAAGAGCCGGCCACTCAGTGGTGGGAGTGACGGTATATAAACGGCACCTCTACCTGTCTCCCCTTCATGCTCAGCTGATTGTCGCTTCCGGTCTCAGTCTCAGCAGTGTAGCAGAGCTGTTTGCTCTTGGCACCCGTATAGGCTGCGTTAAGCAGATGTCCTGCTGCGGTAAACGTCAGCTAGTGGTTTGCATCGCATTCCTTTCGGCGGATGCATGAGCCTGGTTGGAATTAGCGTTCTCCAGCTGCCTTACCTCTGGCGACAACGTTGTTAGCTCCCAGCTGACCGGAGCCGCTGCTGTCCTGTGCTGTCCTGTTCGGGTCCTGTTCCTGTCCTTGTCCGGGCCCTGTCGTGGCCGGCCCGGTGTTGTCCTGCTTTCGCCGTTGTTCCATCAGCGAGACTTTGGCTTTGTGCTGCTGCATCTCATCCTCGCCGCACTCTGGTTCGGGGTCCCGCTACCGTTGGTCTGTGGCCGTCGCTCGTTCGCTGACAGACGGCAGCGGTATCAGCTGCAGAGCTCGGCTTTAGGCCCGCAGCATACGCCGTCTTTCTGTGGCCTAGTTTTAACGTGGGTTTATATCCAGTGTTTTAATAAGTGTGTATGTGTGAGGCATTTACTGCCCCTAGTCCCTGTGAAGTTGTTTTCTTTAATTACTTATGTTTTGATTTTGTTTCAGTTGCTGGAGGCCGTGGTGGTGGTTCCCCTTATCCTTTGTCTCGTGTTTGCTGTGATGTTTTGGGATTGGAGTCTTCATTCACCGGTGTGGTCCTCACGTGTCTGGGTGATTTAGTTTGTTTTATTGTTTTGGGATTCCATCCCCCCTTGCACTGGTCTCTGTCCCCATAGGGCCCCAGCTATTGACAATAATTTTGTTGTTTTTTTTGTTTTATGAATTTGTTGTATTTTAATAATTTTTCTTAAAATAAAGATTGTGGTGTGTTTAATATTGAACCTCGTCTCTCGCCTTCTTAGTGGGCGAACTTGGGTGCCTTAGTTAACTGGTGAAATTCCCTGGGTGAAATTCCCAGGGTGGCGTTGTCAGGCAATCATTATTCAAATTCTGGTTTTCTTATTTACTTACCTTCACATCTTAACCATTATATCATTCATGACGTCGAATTATGATGCTATACTTATCCATTATTATTGCGCACTTTTATGCGCGCACTTAAGGATAACGTTAGGTCAGCTTCTACTGCGCATGTTATTAATGTGCATCTTAAAACTTACTTTTATTCCTTGGCCTTCAAATCGGAGCGACAGCTGTCTCTCTGTGCTGTTTTGTTTTATAATCCTGTGATTTCTTAGATATTTTAGATGTGTGTGTTTGGTGTAGTTATTTTATTTTCCCTATGTACAACACTTTGGTTAACTCTGTGATTTTAAATGTGCTTTACAACTAAATTTGGATTTGGAAGTCATTGACAGCATTGCTCAAATCCAAAGACGCAATGCGCACCATTTGTTCATTGCTTCCAGGGCATAATTTTCTACACCGGTGCGCCAGAGAGTGAAGACACTCTCCGAAAGATATTTTACAAAGTTAATGTAAACCGGTTCACGGGAACTCATGTGCCAATATGCGTCCCTGTCATCAAGTTATTTATTTATTTTTAGACCTGTGACACAGAGTTAGCCAACAACCAGCATGCTGCTGGTTTGCAAAGTGCACTGGTGGGGTGGGAGTGTGGGCTGGTGCCCGCGCGATAAAGGGAGAGATAGAAAGACTGCTGAAGAGTTTTCAGTAGTTTCAGGAACAGTTCTGTTTTTTTTTTGGCGTTGGCTACGGCCGACAGTAGCCTGTGTTTGGTTCCAAATAAACAGCAAGTAAACTGTCACAAGCTTTTGCTGTGGTCTGTTTGAGGGACGCTACAATATCTTTATATTCTGTAACAGCTGGAAGAGCAGGCACACTCAGGATAGCTGGCTTTCTTTTTTTTTTAAAGTACGTCCAGAGAGAGAGAGAGAGAAGCCGTTCAAACTGAATAGGCATATTTAAAAAGCTGTTTTTTACTTAATGGGCATCTATATATGTATAAAAAAAAACCACGTCAGCCTCATTTCCTTTTTCGTTTCGCTTTGGTTTCAAACACCAAAGCGGAAACAGTCAGTGAGGCACAACGAAAACCCAAGTGTGGTTTGTGAGGCACAAACCACACTTGGGTTTTCTTTGTATTTTGTTCATTTTGTTGTACTGTTATATATACTTTTTTTTTCTTTTCTTTTTTCACATTATACATTTTATTAAAAGGTTAACCAAGCATCAGCAGGTGGGCCAGTCTGTTAGGAACTGCCGGGCCACTTTTTCTCCCCAGTCAGCCCCTGGAAACATATCGAAACGGGCACGTAACGTGGACTGATAGCACGATGATGATGATACAGCAGAATAGTCTTCTTTTTAGTTATGCTTAACTAGCTGTAACCTAAAGGTTGGTGGTCAATGCTAATATTACATTCAGCAGTAATGGTGAAAACATGTCTAACCAAAAAAACTGGTTAGACATCACATCAACAAATACAATCCCGGTGTCATTTTACCTTATTCTGGCGATTGTAATTTTAAGTATACATACTAGGGATGGGAAGCTCGACACAGAAGTTTCGACATTGTGTCGAGCTTCCAAAGTGTTAATAGTAAAATATAGCTGCTGGTCATCACATGCATTACAAGCAAGGGCCAAATTTAACATGAAACACTGAAATAAGAATATATAAATTACCAAAAAAGTATTGTAAAAAAGGCACAAGGAAAATTTTCAGAAGAAATAAAAATAATTTTTATTGATCTCCGTTTTTGACAAACATTTCAACAGAACTGCAGAGTAACAGAGCTTACACATTTCTGCTCCCAAATACAGCATAAACATGCTCAGACTGCTGCTCCTGCTCGATGCTGAAGGCCCCGTCGAAGTGGATTTTCCAGGCTGCTCTTCAGATGGTCACACACTGCTTCTGAAGAACAGCATATGCACTCCCCTGATCAACGCCGTCATGAATCTCCAGCAGATTATCACAGCCAGCCTCTCTCCATCCCTGCATATCACAGCCAGCATCTCTCCATGCATGTAAAGGGCGGCAGCCTGTACAGTCTGGTCGTAGGTGACTTCTACACGAAACCGTAGGCCCAATTGCAGGACACACTGCAGTGTGAGCTCCCATGCGCGTTCAACAGCTTCATCCATAGTAGCTTCAGATCTGGATAGAAGAAACGAATCACAGCTGCAGCTGATGGTCAAACACACAAAGGAGGAAACAAGGTCAGTCTGTCTCGGTCAGTAAAAATTGTAACTGTTACTTCTGTAAAAGTCTGTCTCAGATTTTCACATATTTTCTTGCTGGGTGCACCGTTCTCCATAAAACTGTATAATAACTCTTCTTTGTGTGACAGGTGAACACACCTGCTGCTACCTCTGGATTCCTTTTGTATATACTCTGATTTATAGTGTATATATTACATATTATATTATTTATCAATGCAGTTTACACTACCCTCTTGTACAGTGTCAGTCTTAATATAACTCTTTGTTACCTATGTTTTAATATTTTTATCTATTTCATTTTGATATGTATAGTTTAATAGTCATCATTGGCACTCACACTTGATGTTATGTTTAGTTACTGTATTGTATTTTCCTGCTGCTGTTACAGAATAATTTCCCTTGCCGGATCAATAAAGTATATATCTATCTAATCCTGACATCAGCCTCATTGTTACTGCGGTCAAGTGAGCCGCAGCTCAGCCGCCGCTTAAATTTCTTGCGCTTCTACTCTAAGTTTTATGGTAATGCTCGTCCTTCGTTGCCGATTTCTGTACAACGGAACAAAAACAACCCGTAGTTACTTTTGATTTAAACATGTGTTCTCGTTATGTAAAACACTATGACATATAACAATAACATCTATTAAATTATGCGTTTTAAGACAAAGTTATGGTGTGTGTGTGTGTGTGAGAGAGAGAGAGACATTAAGAGAAGTAAAGCTCCACAAGTCCTATTTTTTTCTCAATAAACGTGTGTGAAATTTGCTGTTAACCAAACTCTTCACTCATGATTGCTCTCATTACAAATGTATTCAGGTTTTCATCATGGCCTGCACAGCTGATTTTGCAGACATCCTGGATATGCTCTAGCCTGACGACCCTCCACCCGCGACGCTGAACATAATAAGTGCAAGAGAATGGATGGATGAATACATAGATGGACGGATGAATGGATGGATAGATGTGGCCAATATGCATGCAGAAAGTCAGAATAAATAAACCCAGGGTTAAGTTATAGGACTATACAATTGTAATTATAAATTGACAATTCTGAACAACCCCACCAGTGCACTCAGCCTTTGTAATTTGTAATGAGAGCAATCATGAGTGAAGAGTTTGTTAACAGGCCGATACTTCACAGACTGATAGAGGAATATTTTTAGGTATGTAATTCATATGCTAGAGATGATTATTTCAGACAAAACACACCACAACAGACATTAACTACCAAAAGTTAGCAACTATCTCTCATTAATCCCATAATATTTTACATTAGAGAGGGATTTACCTGAAAGCCTACACTCTCAACTTTTCAGGAAGTCTAATCTTTGGTGTCCTGGCATGAGCTAGCTTCCATACATCAGCTATAGAGAATGATAAATACATGTGATGTGTTGGAAAACACAGTTTGTTGGCTGACTGATATCTGTCCGGCTAAAGTGACCATGACAAAAGTTGGAAAACACTTTGATGCTCTCGGCGTCGGCGATTAAAAAACAACACGAAACTGTAAGAAAAATACCGACACAAGACCAGATTTATGTATTTATTGTAGCGTTTTTTGTTTTTGTCTCCATTTTTACCAGGACCTGTAGATTAACATGAAAGTTTTGTCGAGTCGTTTTACCGAGAAAACGATCAGAAGCGCCGTGAAGACTGTCGGATCTGCCTCTCTGGCTGCAGTGCGCGCTCCCGACACAGGGGGAACAGATTTTCACGGAGAGAATTTCTTACAAGACAGTCATGCAGAAGGCTAAGTGTGTTAAGTTCAAGGTGCTGCCTAACCCTAGCATGTTTGCAAAAAAAAAGTGACTGTTAACGACAGTCATGTGTTTTAAATGTGCTAATTCTATTCCTATGAATTAGGATTTTAAATAAGCGAACACTAAACTGTACCAAAAGGTTAATATTTATTATTCAGTTTTAACAACCATGGTCCTGAACAAAACATTTCATTAAAATTTTCAGGTATAAAATCACCAGTTTTAAATGAAAAACATTCTTCTAAAATTTCCACCATATCCTAACAAAATACACTTGTACATCGTATTGTCATTAAGATTTTTTTCCAGTCTACAATGTTACTTTAAGTAATGATGAAAACATGTCTAACCCAAAAAGAAAAGCTTCACATAACAAATACAATCCCTGTGTCATTTTAGCTTGTTGTGGCGATTGTAATTTTAAGTATAAATACACTTACCTTAGTTTTCCTTCTTAGTTGAAATTTCAGTGACCGGTGGACAGGTTTTTTTTCGCCAAGTGGGTTTTTTACTTCCTGGCCAATACATTTCTATAGTGGCGCCAGATGATAGACAGTGGAAGGAACCAATCAGGGAATACCGCCGTTCGGTGTAGCGACACTGTGTGTGAGAAGCATGTGTTACGAAAACCGCAGAAAGAGATAGGAGAATTTTCACAGCGAGGAAACGTCACCCTTGAGAGATCCTTTAAAAAACTTACACTTATAATGTCCTCGTCCTAAAAAAATGTTTTCCACTTTGAATGTTCTACACTTTTAGAACTACTTCAGCCCGACACATAGATACTAAATACTTTTTGAAAAATTTTGACCCTTTATAGGCCCATCTACTTACACAGTGCCACTCTGTTTTTATAGGCAAAGATATAAAAAAAACGAAAATAATTTTCATAAATTGTATTTTGGAGACTATTGGATTATTATTTTTATTAGGCTCTTGAGATGAGTCACTGATTGGCAGCAACATTCTTTTTCATGCATTTTTTGTTTTTTCACAGTATCAGGTTTTGTAAACGACTTACACTCGTGGTCCTAATGACATATTCTGTCCTCTACCCCAAGAAAAACATTATAAAGTAATATTTTTTCCACTTTGAATGATCTAGACTGTTAAAACTACTTAAGATTGAAATAACTATACCAAATATTACATGTATTTTGGGGTATTTTAACCCTTCAAAGTCCAGTTTTCTTACATAACGCCACTGATTTTTTAAAATCAAAAATCCAAACAACTAAAATAATTTACATAAAATACATTTTATAGAGGAGAGGAGAGGAGAGCAAAGGTACAAAGGCTAGCACTATTTACAGACAACAAGAAGGTAAGAAGGTCCTGGGTTCAAATCCACCTTCTGGCTGGGGCCTTACTGGGTGGAGCATTCATGTTCTTCACATGTCTGTGTGGGTTCTCTTAGGGGACTCCAGCTTCCTACTACAGTCCAATGTAGGGATAAGTCACTTGGTGATTCTGAATTGCCCATCGATGTGAATGGTTGTCTGTCTCTCTGTCTTGGCCCTGTGACAGGTTGGTGACCTGTGCAGGGTGTACCTTCTTCTCGCACTTTGGCAGCTGGGATAAGCTCCAGACCCTCTGTGACGTAGAATTTGATAGGTGGAAGCAAATGAATGGAATATTTGATTTTATAGGCCATGAGATGGGTAAATGATTGGCAGCATGTTTTTTTAATGCATTTTCTTGTTTTTCCTGCAGTGACAAATAAAAAAAATCACACTTGAGGTTCTGACGACAAAAAATGTCACCTTCTCAAAAAGTGCTGTAAAAATATAGAGCAAAAGACAAAGAGGGTGAGACAGAGTGGGTGAGAGAGGGACAGGGTGGGAGATTGTACAGCTATGTGTCTGTCTGACTGTGAAAGTCCAGCTAAGGTAGAGTGGAGAATGCAAATGGACAGACTGTGGTGGTCTTTGCGTGTAAAATGCATGTAAAATTCCCGCTGTTTCTTACTTCTATGTTTACTGATGAGAGAGGGGCCTGCAGCAGCACCTTGTAGATTTGAGTTGATTCATTTTTTGACCTGTAAACACCAGGCCATGTGCTGTAAAATCTTGTGATCTCCAAAAGGGCTAATCCTGCACTACTGCTCATGCTTATAGCCATGCCTGCAGTGCAGGTGCATAATCTACCTGAGCGAGAACCAAAACAAAGTCCAATTTTGTTTTGGTTCTTGCTGCTGAGGCCTCTTTGAAGCACTGAAAGGTCCCTCATTATTTATTATTATTGAATTAGGTTTTTAATGCAGACTCTAGCCTTCAGAGAGAAAAGATTTGAAGTTGGACATCACACACATGTGCGCACACATATACACACACACACACGTGCACACACATACACGATGATCCAACATCAATAGTGACACACACTTATTATTTCGGTAGCAAGAAAACCTTGCAGAAAACAGTAAAAAGTGTGAAATTTTGATGCAATAATAGAATGGTAAAAAAAAGTAGCGCCACCTGGTGGAAAAATATAAAAATCAACAATTCAAAGTCAGCAGTCCAAAGTAAAATCTTGATGTAAAAGATTGCATTGTTTAATGTGAAGATAGATGTAGGGTCAAAATACAAGTTTTAATGGTTTTGAATGGGACATTTTGTGTCCCTAAGATCACGAGTGTAAGTTTTTAAATTGCTAAGCTAATTTAGGCTAATTTTAAAAACTGATTTGACAGTTCTAAACTTTGTCGAAAATGATTAACCTTTGGAAAATTTGAGTTATGTTCAATCAGCACAGACAAAATGGCAGGCAAATAAAAAAACCTGCAAAATGTCCCTAATACCTCCTAAGGGTTAAGATGGCTCGTACAAAATGTCTGAGAATCACTGTCATGTTCGCTGCTGTAGCCTCCACGTCCTCTGTAACAGCAATCCAGCAGCATGTGACAGGCAGAGGTGCAGCCAGAGATGCAGGCTGTTGAAAGGGAAACCGAGGGACAGAGTACGGAAGCAAACTTGTGTCATCAGGATCTGAATTTTAAATGCCATTGAATTTCTAGCACTGAATTTTTTTAATGTTTGTAATGTAATGTAGTTTCTGAATTTTTTGCCTCTGAAATTAAGTCACTGAAATTTCACTGTCTTATTTTTCGATTGTTAAAATTTCAGAATAAGAAATTCACCTTTTAAAAATTCGATGCAGATATTTTTGAGTACTCAAATTCGATAGGCCAAATTCAGTGTCTAAAACTCGCTGTCAAAAAATGCGCATGAAACATCTGCTGCCCCCAGGGAAGAGCAATCGATGCTGTGTGAACATAACATGAGAGAGAGATGCTGCACTCTGTGTGGAGTTTTCCAAACCATTTTACAGTCAAAACGGGATCACATGGGATTACCTTTCACAGGTAAGAATGGCAAATTGTTTTTGATCGTATTTGGCCATTTTGAAAACAAAACTATTTTTTGGTGACTTACAGTTTCCCAGTGTATATTAGTGCATATTTGAATGTGTGAATGAACACATTAACTTAAATAACTTTGTAGAAAGGCACTTTGTGAAGTTCAGTCCATTCACTTCACAGCGCAGCTTTGCCTCCTCCAATATGGCGGACACACAGTTAATTAACATCAGCGGGCCAACTCAGTCAACGAGGCATCTATGTATATATGTCTATGATTAATATGACCTGAACAGATAAATCATTTTTTCCCCAGGAAGATTATTTTCATGGCAATGTAATATAAATTCTTCTTAACACAAAGACAACTGACACATTTTGTTTTCAATCAGTTCACAAACTCATTTATTGCAGAAACACTTACGTGTAGACATTCATTTCCTTTCCACAGGACGGTAAGAGAACATTTTACCTGCTAACTTTAAAAAAGTCTTTCTGTACATCCTCCTCTGCCACGAGGAGCTTTACAAAGTCAGTACAGGGCAGAGTCCCCTAAGACAGATTAAAAGGGAAGTGGGGGCAGCTAGTTATAAAAACTTCAAGTTAGCACACCAGCTGCAATCCAAATGTCAAATACAAAAATAAATAATTGATTTTTTTTTTTGGGATGAAAAATGGTGTAAATTGTTACTCTGGTGTGGGCTAAGATCAGGTTCTAATCTATGCAGTGCAAATTGAATATTTTACAACACAGTTTCTCATCTGTACGAGTGCAGCGCCACACTCACTCCCAGCTGCACACGTGGGTCCATCTTTACCCACTTCCCAACAATTCGTCGCAGCACTTTGCAGTTTTCCCGTCTGTTTCACTGTTCAGTGGAATGTCATGTCAAAGGCTTTCAGCCATCCTGAAGAGCCCTCTGCACTTTTATGTACACCATAAAAGAGATCCTGTCTGAACCTCGAAGGTTCGTCCTGTGCTAGAGACAAGAAGAGCCCAAGCACACGTTACAGTTCTAAGTCATGACCATAAGGCGACACGGTAGCTGAACAACTGCAGCGTGTTACTGTTAAAAGTGCAGCTTTTAAAAAAAGACCAACTGAAGCCAGCGCACCTCTGCTGTTTTAATGTGTGGGTGTCAGCGTGGCACATCTTTATGCTTCAGTTTGATGATTTTTTTTTTGTGTGTAATGATCTTTACTTTCCAAGTAGCTGCTGTCACATGTGTTAATACAGAGCTCAAACCCGTGAGACCTGCTTTGATCGCAGAGTGTCTGGAATGTTACGAATCTATTTTAGTGATTGATGATTAGTGATTGTCCATACCCTCAGTCCTCTCCCATTTAAATGTGTCTGCCAACACAAAGCTACACAAACAGAGAGTCCCAATGTGAGCCTGTACATTTGAACTCGACAACTTGAACATTCATTAAGACTTAGATCACAACAACCAGGCAAGCCACCTGAAAAAAAAAAAGGTAACCTCATGTGAGGTTTCCCACAAACTGTACAAAAAGACAGGTGAACTTGATTTGCTTATTTTTCTTCACAAAGTGCACAAAGGAAGAGGCGGAGTCTGTACGCTGTCTCACACTGAGCTAATATGGGTACAGCTAGGACAGATTTAAGCCAAGCGAAGGACTAAGAGCGAGGCTGCTGACATGCGCGCATACACGGATATTCTGTACAGTGATCAATCGTTCTATACAGCGTCTGTCAGGAAGTTTACAAAAACAGTTCCAATATTAGGCAGCTGCTTGGAAAAAAGAAACAGCCAGTGGGCTCCTTCCAAGACAAAGGGAAAAAGCAGTACCGTGTCCGGGCAGTCGGAGATGTCTGAAGGTCTCCCCGTTCCCTACAGGTGAAGCATGACCAGTAAGAGTTTGCCTCTCTGCTGCTGGGAGGATCCGTTCAGATGAAAGGGGTCCCAAAACATTTAAGGCACCACTGGACGCTGGGGGCGGGCGGGCGATCGATGCAGTGCAAGGACTTGAGCTGCTCTGCGCTCAGCTCGTCGTAGGCCATGCGGTATTCCCTGTCGAAGGCCTCTGCGTGCCAGCGACACAAAGATAGGGTTTAGGAACGGTTCATGTCTTGGCTTTTCTATTTGCAAACAGCTGATCTTATTCATTTCAAACATTCACTCACCTACGTCGATGTTCTCCCGTCCCAAGGCCACCAGCGAGAGAAACAGGATTTCTCTATAGACACTCCTGAGTGACATTCATAACACATACATGAGGTATCACACATGTTTTCATGACTGATGCAGCAAAAACACAACAAAGTGCTTAAAGGAAGACTAAACAGGGAACACCGAGCAAAGGCTGACCTCTGTCGCGTGACCCCTTCCGGACGCCGTTTGATCTCTCGGATCAGCAGGTTGATCGGCCCGTAGACGTCGTTGGTCTGGATGTTGCGAACAATTGTGTTGAGGAGGGTGCGGATCTCCTGGTGATCTGTTGGAGCCAGAGTCCCCCTCTTCTCCACTGAGAGCACAAACACCAAACTATCAGAACATCTGCTGAGGTATTCTTTTACCAATGAGCCTCGGATCTGTTCTGGTCAGCAGTCACATTTTAACAAAAACAGTGAACTTCTGTGTCAGAATTTGATTTGTGGTCATAATTTTTTTTTCTAAGTTAATAATCAATAAATGCCAAGTTAATTTGTTTTATTCTTGCCTAATGTGCACTTAAGAGTATTCGCTTTAAGTTCAAAAACTGGACTCTGGTGCCCCCCAGTGGTGGCTAAAGAGGATTAAGATCCTGATAATTTGACGAGGCAATCTGCAGTTACATGGTCTACATTTGCTGGCTTTATGTGTGTAGTATTAAAGGTGTTTCTTAAATCAAAATGATACTGATGGATGCTGTCTGTCTGCACACTCACAAAAGGTTCTCCAGAGCAGGTAAAGAGGTTCTCCGGGTTCTTGGTGCAGGTTGATGTTGTCCCACAGGAGCTGTACGTACACCTGCTTACTGTCCTGGGGCAGCGACGTCAGAGGCAGCTGCAAAGATAAGCCATTATGTTATAACACTGCTTACATGGTACTGTCTAATTAACAGAGTCTAAAAGAAAGAAAAAGTAGATTATTTGTGAAGTAATGAGCTTGCTGTTTTGGGTCTAGATGACTCAAATCTTCTTATACATGGTTTGCACATCATTGCTGGCTTCACTTTATTAAAGCTGTACTCTTCACGCACATGACTGAAGAACAAAAAGAAGCGAGCTCCTGTGGATGACGTCACAGTTTCCTGCTACAACACTGAAGATGAAGATGAGAGTGGGGCAGATTTTTTTTCATGTTGAGCAGCTCAAGAGACGCACAAAGACATTTTGAGTGTGCGTCTATCCATTAATGTGATTGCATCCTCTTTAGACTTGTGCTACATAAATGTTACACAGTTCCTCCTGCTAACACTGCATCAGTGCTACACCCACACAGTAGGCACAGAGGACGGGATGTAGCAAAATCTTGGATGCAGTATCTTCTTGCAGAGAGATGCAAAGGTCTCGATGTGTTTATTGGAGTTTTTAAAAGATAACCAGAGTGAAGAAAAATTAGAAACTTTTATGTCTGATTTCTCTGCTTTAGCTAACCGCTGCCTTTCTTACACCTTTCTTGTAGGTTTGTTTCATCACAGCTGCACTCTCTCTCTGTGGTGGACAGCTATACACATCACGTTTATGGATAGAAATGCAGACCTTGAGATAGAAAAACTCACAAGAGGATAGAAAACCACATTTAATGAGACTTTATGTCTAACCTGTACTCCGTTGTTGCAGTGTTCAGAGGTGAGGATGAGCCCAGGTAGGTGAGAGGGCAGGTCCAGGCGGCGGAAATACCACACCAGGTTCCAGAAAATGATTGGGTGCTGGCTGAGGAACTTGTGGGTGTAGATTACCTGGACAGATAAAAGCACAAATTGTGACTTAAAGGATCTTGAATCTGTTGGCTGACATTATGCAATAAACAGCAAAGCATGAGAGACTGTCTGTATGCGTGTACCTGATCTCCTTCATTCTCCAACAATGTTTCCAGCTCCTTGCGGAGTACCAAGGGGCTGAGGTACGGCACAGACACAGGCTTGGGATTTGGCCGCTTTGTTCCCATGCCATCCTGCAGACACATAGAATTCCATTCATTAACTACTAGCACTACTATCAGTGATGGTTTGGAACAAAAAGCAGCACTGACCGACACTTCTTGCAGACTGCAGGGGAGGCTGGTGGTGGAGACGCCATGTCCAGGTCTCTGAGAGTAGTCCAGGCTCTGCAGAGGTCCTCCAACACTGTTGCTACGTGTCAGAGAAGTCCCGGTGCATTTCTGCTGCTTACATGCTGCCTGGTGCTCCAGGAGACCCAGAGGGTCTGACTGCACTGGCTCTGGAATCAGACTGGAAGCACAATTTGATTTATATAGCACCAAAACACAACAACAGTCACCTCAACGTGCTTAATACTGTAAGGGAAAGACCCAACGATAATGCAGTGATGCACCACAAAAGGTTTATTCCAGTCACCAAAATGGATTATGCTTCCATCTAGTGGTCACAGTTTCCCTTTTGTGTTTAAATGAAGATGGTAGCAAATTCTTGACAGTCTGCTTGGGCTTTATCTGTGAACATATATGCAAATCCATCTTTTCAGGGTGAAACCTGTGGTACAGTGAACTGAGATGAAGTTATACCTCTTCTGCGCTCCTGGATTATTTTCTGGAGTGTCCCTCGGCTCATCCTCAGAGAATGTGATAAGGTCGGGTGTCTTAATGTCAGCTGAGCTGCTGGCTGTGGGCTGAGGACTGGTGCTGTGGATACTGTCCCCTGAGGCACTGGGATTCACGTAAAACCTTAATGGGAAAATAAGAGAACAGGGATATTTATCTGATTTGCCACAAAGAATGTTTGCGTGTTACAAGACAAGAAAAAAAGTGGCATCTTATCTGACAGTTCCCTACCCGGTCATTGTACGCAGGTCGTGAAACTCGACGTGCAATAAGGGAAGAAAAACCGTGTGGCAGAAAGGACAGTTGGTATTGAGGTTGGAATCATCGGCTGTCCAGCCCGCCATGATCTCCTCGTCATACACCAGGGCTTCACATGAGCGGCACTGGGAGCAGCTGGACATCAGCACCTGTAAGTGGGGTAACGTGTCAAACCAGACAGAATTATTTAAACGTCAGTAGTGAGAGCGCAGCGGAAACAAAGACTCTGTTCATTTGTGTCCTACCTCCAGTGCACAGTTCTGGAAGATGCTCGAGGAGGAAGCGTGATGTGAGGAGCTTTGCTCAGAGTCAGGACCTCTGCCTGGGCGCCCTGGATAAAGATCTGCAGAGCGAGACAAAAACAATGCTGAGAGCTGATATCATAGGCCTGAAAGTACTTCATCGGGTCCCTTTGATTCTTGCTTACGTGTCTGTTGTGTCCCTCGGCCTGTGTCACTGCTGCCGCTGCTGCTGCCCAGACTGGTGCAGCTCTGGTTTAGACCATTAGCTACCAAACCTGGGATGGCCCTTCTTTCAGGACTCTCATCCAAGTCATGTGCAGACAGCACGTTTTCATCCAGACGAGCTGGGAAGCCGCCACCACCCTGAGGTTCATCCTGCAGGAAACAAACAGAATTAGGATAAAGTTAATTGTTCTCCTTTATGCAGAATAAGCAGACCATAAAAGGCACTGAGTGCTTTCACCACACTGCATATCTGATCCATCAAAATTTATTACCAGATCAGCTATAAGATTTAAAAAAAAGAAAAAAAAAAAAGGAACACATTGAAAACACATCACATCTCAATGGGGGAAAAAAATCATGCTGATTACTATACTGATATGGACTGGGTAAGATTTTAGGAATGAAAGGATGCCACAGCGTTTGATGGAATTGAAAATCATCAGCCTAGAGAGGGCTGAATTCACAGACACTTTGAAACTCAAAGTGAAAAGATGATGCAGCAGGCTAGTCCGTTTTGCCAAAATGTAATTATAGCAACTCAAAATGTTACTCAGTAGTTTGTATGGCCCCCACGTGTACACATGCCTGACAACACTGAGTCATGGGAATCTCCCAGATCTGGACCAGGGCATCAAGGAGCTTCTTGACAGTCTGAGGTGAAACTCAGGGAGTGGGGGGCCAGTCAGAGTTATCAATCCCTTCATCCTTGAGGAACTGCCTGCATACTCTTTCCACATAAAGCCGGGCATTGTTGTGCACCAGGAAGAACCCAGGACCCACTGAACCAGTGTAGAGTCTGGCAATGGGTCCAAGGATTTCATCTTGATACCTAAAGGCAGTCAGCGTGGTGTTGCCTAGCCTGTAGAGGTCTGTGTGTCCCTTCAAAAAACAGTCAGAAAAGATGGGGAGGGAAAAAATACAGTGGCCTCCACCTGTAAAACATTCCTGTTTTGGGGGTTGTCTCATTGTTGCCCTTCTAGTTCAACCGTTGTTAATTTCATCAACACCAAAGCAGCTGAAACTGATTTCCAACCCCCTCTACTACTTAACTGATCAGATCAACATCCCAGAAGTTTAAGTGACTTGATGCTGTACTCTGATTAAAAACATTAAAGGTGTCGCTTTAATATTTTTGAGCAGGGTATGTTAAAACTGAAAAAGAAAAAAAACAAAACTGAAATGGATATGATCAGCATCACTGCAAAATCTGCTTAAAAAGTGTGGAATGACCCTTTAATGACACTCACCTCATCATCCGAGTCAGCGTAAGCTGATGCCACTGCTCCCCACACTTTGCTGGCCACGTTTGCTGCCTGCTTCATGCTCGACTTCAGCACATCAATTTTAGGTCCTGATAAGAAGGTGTCCATTTTGATACCTGAAATGGTGTTAATGACTGATCCCAGTGACCCCCCCTGAGAGGACTTGACCAGTGCGGTCAGTGAGGACGATCTCGCTGTAGTGCCTGCGGCTGCCTTTGTCTTTACTGCAAAAGTCTTGGAGCGGGTTACAGTGTTGGGGCTGCGCTTAGGGGTGTTTCCTGGTGAGCCAGTTGGGGTTTTCACAGGAGGCACAGGGAGGCTAGACCTCCGCTCTAGAGTTTGTTTGGGCTGAGGGGCATCGGTGGAGTCTCCCTGGGACTGCTGGAGCTCCATGCTGGAGGATTTGGCACCCAGCGGGCTTCTCATGCTCATATACAGTTCAATCTCCTCAGCCAGGTTACGGGACACCACAGCGGGCACGGAGCGTGGCGGCTCCTGACTGTTGACAGAGGCCGACTCTTCGCTCTCCGACACCAGGCGTGAAAGCGGGTCGGCTCCCACTTCCACGTCTGCCCTCTCCAAGATGGCTCCTCGCACTCCAGACTCATCCTCATTAGTTTCAGTGTTTTTTCTCAGTTGTTTCTCCCCATTTACCTCAGTCCCCTTCAGCTCTCTCTCATCTTCCTTTCTTTCTTCTGCTGTTTCTGGGCCCTCTTCCTCTGAAAGCTTTTTAAGCCTCAAGCCCTGATCTTCCTCAGGATCTTCCTCCAAGTCTTTAAAAAGTGGCCTGGTCACAATAATGGGGGGTGGGCTTTGACCTCCAGAGAGGACTCCAGCCAGTATACGAGCATCAGCGCCCATTCGGCTGGCCATGTGGTCCATGCCTGTCTCAGAGAGCATTCCAGCACGGGTTTCAGCGCTGAAGCTACAGCTGCGCTCAGAGAAGGATTTCTGCCGCTGATGCTGAGACGGGAGAGCTACAGCCTGAGATGGCAGTGAGGCATCCTCATCACAAAGAGACACATTATCGTTCTTGCTAGGTCTCCTGAACAGCTTCCCTTTACCTGCAAAATGCACACAGATACAATTAAGGTAGCGCAACAATTAAACTTATGTAGCTTAATCTAAATAGGAATAGAAAACCTTTCCAAAAAAAAAAAAAACCAAACAAACCCAAAGGTGATGCTAATTTTAATGATATTTCCACCTAAATAATTTAAAGGCATTTGAGTTGAATCCGAAGATCCTCGTCTACTTCCTCACCTGTTTCTCCGTCGAAGCTTCCTGTGGACAGCTTAACTATACTGGGGACATGCGGGGGCACATTAACAGGACTGTGGGGCTCTCCCACCACTACTGCGCTGTCCACTGAGCCGGCAATGTCTCCTCCTGGTTAAAGAAAATTAAAGAGAACTGTGATGCCCACAAAACTTTACTGGAAGTGAATGGCTGAGGCTGGGCTGTTCTTACCATTATGCTGCGCTTTAGCATCGTTTCTCTCATCAGCTGGCGGGAGGACTGCGTGAGAAGGTTCAGGCGGCTCCTGGTGCAACTCATCCTTGGAGCCGTAGCCTTGATCAGAATGTCTCCCTGTAAATCACAGAATCAACAAACACGGCTGTACTCACAAATATAATGATCTTTAAAGGTTAGGTTAGATGCTGGGACTCAGCTGACCCTTAGGTTAGAGAGGACTGAAGATTTGGGGAATCCGTACCTGTACTGCAGTGGCTGTCTGCTGCATCTCCCATGTCATGGGTGGAGGCAAATACATTATCGTCCTCACCGTTGACCTCGCTTGAGCTGTAAGCACTTCCATGACTCAACCGGTCAGCATCAGTGGCTGCTGAGCCACCTACTGGAGCATCTAGAGAAGGTCACAGGAAGAAGTGCACAAGTAAACAAGAGAAGACTGTATACTGTATAGAGAAAGGTTTCCTGGACTGAAACACATCTGGATCCAGATTAGTTTGTGATATTTTCTAGTTAACTTCAAGGTAATGTCCTTTTTTTTTTTTTATTATTATTATTCCAACTGTATTTGTGAAGCTATGATAAAAAAAAGTGCCCTGTGACTTCTAAGCAGGGTAAACCCCTTGTTTGATAAAGCGTCACGGATTAAGTAATCCTGCTAACAGAAAAACATACAAATAAACCAATTGCATAAATTCCCAGGCAGAGATTTAAAAAAAAAAAGGAAAAAGAATAAGGCCCTTTACATAGCTTTGAACATTCGATTCACACCTGTGGTAGTCAGTGCTGATCCCTTCTCAGAAGCTGTGCGGTTTAAAGCGTATTTAAACTGCCCAACTCCACGAAGTACATTGCGCAACTTGGTCCACATGAACAGGCCGCTCCGGTTCCGGCTCGGCCACGGGCTCTCCAGGACGGCCTGTGCAGAGCAGGTGAAAGGATGAGATGGGCTGCTTGATAAATCCCATAAATAAACATATCAGTAGGACTAAACACACATCAAATCTTCAAGTGTTAAATAATATATCAAACCTTGTTGTAGTATCCATATGTGATGGCGTTGGGATGCACTCCTGCTTTCTTCATCTCAACCAGGACTCGCACAGCCATAACAGGAAGACCCCACACGCCGCAGAGCTGCATCATCACTCTGTAGCACACCTGAACACCGGACATACAAGGGAAAAAATACTGATCGTTACTTTGAAGTCCAGGATTTTGCATTCCTTATAAAAAAGAAATTACACTGAAAGCTTAACATAATGCAGAAGATAGAGCGACATTTAAAAACACATCAAACCGGATAAAGAAAATCCAAAAACATTCCCACAGAATGTGACCGCACCTCATCCAGTATTTCCACCTCAGTGGTCCGCATCCTTAACAGGACGTTGTACGCCTGCTGCATGGCCCGGCTCTTTGACTTGGCCATTCGTACAGCTGCTGGCAGGCAGATGAACCACAGGCTGTAGCAGTGACTGAACAGACAGCGGGCCCACAGAGGCGGGTTGGAGTAGAAGCGCTTGGCCATCTTGTATGCAAGTTTGATCTCCTATAGGATCAGTGGAAGCACAATTTAATCACGACAGAGGCATATGTTGATAAAGAATGAAGAGCAAGGTATAATTCCTGCTTCTGCTGAGCATGATGGTGCGAGTATGTACCTGCTTTGTCCTTTTCGCTAGTAGTGCCGGGCTGCTGGACAGACTGGCCCCTGCTGCACTGCTACTGATTGCCGGACGCAACTCTCTGGGACGGTCAAACAGATTTAACTGCAGCCTGGGGAAACTTTTATACCTGCAGAATGTAAAGCAAGATTGGTGCAAGGTCACGTAAGCTTTAAGATCTTTTCTTTTTTTTTTAAAAAAAAAAAAAAGTTTTAAGTCTTACATGTACTGAGGAGGGGGTTCCGGTCCATCATCAGCTGGAGGCTCAGGAGGCATTACAAACACGGTGTGCTCGCTCTTTTGAGACTCATCCAGTTCCAGCAGTCTCGTGTCCTCGGATGACTCTCCTTCAACCTGCAGCAGGGATCATATTCAGAGATATATCGGACAACACATCCTGTAGCTCATTTCCTGTCTGATGGCAGCAAGTTAACAACTAGGATACAAGCACACTCAAGTCTATAACGCGTTTCTAATTATGCAGTAAAGAATGCTTATTTGAGTGTGATTAGGGTTTAAGGACACAGGAAAAGCAGTAAGTGTCCATGCCGCCTTTGCTGAATAATTTATTAGAAGGGGAGAAATTAAAATGCACCCATCTCGTGATGTTAGTCCCAAACGTGAAGGGGGGGGAAAAGATAAATAAAGGTGCGAGGAAATCTGATTACATTATAAGGAATTACCTTAGTGCCCTTGTCGGTGATTTTATCAGAGGGAAAAAGCTGCAAGAAGAGGAAAGAGAGCGAAGGAAACATAATGAATCAAAGGAAATTATGGCTTCCTCAGCCTCCCACCATACAAATGTTATTTTGCCAATAAACCACCGTAACACAAAAGGGCCATTCCTGGAAGGAACTCCCCAATGGAAGAGATAAACAAAACAACAAAGACCAGCATGCATTTTATACACATCTGAAGCCGGCATGACGCTAGGATCGTAATCACCTTTTCAACGCAATCATCAAAAAAGGCCAAGCCGGTGTCCTTGTCGCTGACAAAGGTGCACTCCTCGATAAAGCGGATGAATATCTGGGTCTTGGTGAGCTGAGAGTAGAACTTCTGGTGGGCACGGTCTCTGCTTTTGAGAAACCCTGCAGGGAGGCAAAGAGAGAGCACGGCATCACTTTCATCAGAATGAAATGAAATCAGCGTCAGCTACAAACAAGATTAGACTGTTTGCAGCAACTTAAAAGGAAAAAGAAAAAAAAAAAAGAGTTGCACTGTTGTGCTGTCCTTTTGGCTTCAATTTATGAATTACTCCTGAGCGTACCTCATCAAATCAATGTGCAGCTATATATGTGTTAAAATATGCAGCGTAAAGAGGATTCACTCCATCTAAAATTGATCTTTAATAGGGGAATTGAATGGAACTGAGAACCTATTTCCCAGCAACAAGCACTTTTATAGCTGATGAGAAAGGTGATTAATTTCTAAAATCACCTTTTAATGTTCTATTTTGGGCATTACGGAGAACAGGAAGGAGAGCCCTAAATGGGATTCAAAGCTGCTGCTCAGGGCATATGCAGCCAGCCAGTCAGCCACTGGGTCAACCTGATTCCTAATAAGACACTGAAAGATAGTTTGATGCTCCTTGAAATAGAAATGCCAATAAAAGGATGCATGAGTTGATTCCATCTGAATTAAGGCTGTAAATTATGCAAAGGTTACAGATCCTGGAAGCCATCAACAAATCCATAGCTCTAGGTTGGCCACGCATATAAAAAGCTAGCCGTCAATCACTTGTTTACCTTGTAGGTCATAAAGGGAGTCTGCAGCTGTGGCCTTTTCAGAGGGCGCCTGGGTGATGGGTTTGAGGTAGGAGCGGTAGCCCTTCAGGATGGAGGCCATGAAACGAAGGAAGGCTTCCTGGATTTCCATCTCCAGGGCCGTCTTTTTCTTGTGCCAGGTGAAGTCCGCATCCATGGGTGTCATGTCAATAGCCGAGCCCTCCTGTGTCACTTGGCGTACTGAAACTTAAACACAAACCAGTGCTGTCAGTTTAAACTATTTAAATAAAATCTCTTAGCTCTCTCTCCCTTTCATACGGTGCTTTTAATGTGGCACACAGTTAATGAATTTCATAACAATTTTCCCCACATTTACTTTTCCGTAACATTATGATCCTTCATGAGCAAAAAGGGCTGTTTGATGATGAAGGTAATGATGATGATCATGATGAAGACCAAACAAACCAAACAACCAGAAAGGGGGGGGGGGTAAAAGTATATTTGTTTTTTTTTTAAAGGAAATAATAAATTATACAGTACCAGTGTCCAAATGTTTGACTGGTACTGTATAAAATCAGATGCTTTTTATTTTCTGTTGTAAAATGTTGTATCATAATGAAAACGTTTTATTTTGAAATTAGTTTTAGTCAGTGCTATATACATTAAATACACTTTTATAACTGATTCCAACCTAATTATTTAACTAACAACATAGTTCATTAAGACACACAGTTACAGTTTTGACTGCATTTTATCTGCTCCCACATTTTGCTAACATAACACCACGAGGCAGTGACAACATACTGCAATTTAAGCTTACAGCATTCTGATAAAGATTAAGCACCATGTCGCTGTTAAACACTGTTGTTTTTGGCTGATTTGTCCACTTCCTGTAAATGAATCTTCATGAGTTAATGAACAGATAAGTGGGTGAGGATTTGCAATACAAATGAGATGCTGTTTGTACCAGTGGCCAGCTGGTGGTGCAAGTTGCTTAGCGAGCTCATGAGACTCTTGCAGGGCTTCTTTGGGAGGTTCTTCCAGTTGCTGTGTCTCTTCTCGTCCGACCTGCAACATAAAAAACCACAAAGTTAACTCGCTGGAAGTAACAAGACAGCTGCACAGAAAAAAATTAATAAAAATAAATCTGTGCTCACAAATCTGCAGCTGAAACAGCTGTTCAGAATTATCAGAGCTGTTAATGTACAGGACAGTGCATGTTTTTCTCTACTAAACAACATACAGGTAGATAGTGTTGGTGTCCAGATCCACACAAACAACATCTGGTGGGGGATCATAAAGGTCAAAGTAGCGGGAGTCCACGCCCACTATAAATGGACACGGGGCATTGAGGACGCCTGCGAGAGAGAGCGGGCACAGGGGGATGTAGGGACACTGCCACTGGAAGGGGAAAATCATCTGTAGGGAGACAAAAAACAGAAACAGGAGTATTACTCCCAGACAAATGTTTTTAAAGGGTTCCACATGGGTAAAAAAAAAAAACAAAACAAAAAGACATTTCTTTCTTTCTTTATCCATGAGCTTTTTTTTTTTTTTTACAATGCTCTGCCCCTCAAGAATGTCTCTATCAGACACTGAAGTTAAACAATGCAGGCAACTAAGACAAATTTAAAGGGTCAGAATTGCATAACCGATCTATTGTGACAGCTGAAACCTATTTGGGCGATTTTGAGAATTGTGAAATCCTTATGTTTCTGGAACTGGAGAATAAACAACCAAATCTCAGTGAAAATCTCAGTCAAAGTTCAAAAAAGCTGGAGGGGCGGCAGTTCTATTTGGATACTATGCTGCTCTGAGGCGCTGGATGTGAGGCGCAAAGTAACGATCAGCTATAAAAGCAGAGCGACAGACGTGCGGTAAGTGTGTTAGCATAATGATACAACGTGTTGCCGTCACTCAGAGTGGGCATCATTTATGTTAGAGAGGATTTTAGTGCCTGCACGATAGCCGATCAATACAACACACAGCATCAAATACATCAAATTACTGCGACTTTAAAATGGCCATAAGTGTAAAAAGGAAGTCATTATCTTGTGGTTTAAAGGAAACTTTAGTCATACATGAGCCGCATTTTCATTCCCATGCTTCACTTTAATGTTCTTTCAACTTGGAGGCCACCTGCACCAATACTGAATAGGCGTTGTTACATTGTGAGAATTAAATACTGTTCACTACTACTGACTACAGTGTAGGCTTCACTGATTCTGCGTCTACATTAAAAAAAAAATAGAAATGTGCAGTGCTGCTCACATCACTGCTCACAAACTTGTTCCTCTTCTTGCTGCTTATTTTCACCGTTTCTGGATCAAACCGCTCCACCCGACTCATCTCAATGTGCTTTCATTACGGTCATAAAATATAAGTTAAGGAAATGAAACTAATACTTACAGTTGCCTCCATGTGGAACATCTGAGCTGTGCGGGACTAATTAGTGTTAAAGGAATTACATATACTGCAGATTAGGGATGGCTCATTGGGGCAACAGAATGACTAAATAACAAAGTGTGTATTCTGTAAGCTCTTAATTAGTGTTTTTATTTAAGTATGCAGACAGTTTATCTTCTCTGGAGTTCTGATGAATGTTGACTCAACAACCATGACTAATACTTAAGTCCCTTCAGAGTAAACTGCTGGGTTATCCATGGCGACTACTTCTTAGAGGTCCTGGTACACAGTAGAGTTAAACTGTGCATCTACAGATATTCATTTAATCCTCTAGGAAATATTTATGTTAATGGCTTGTTGCTGTGTCCCATTAAAGTGACCATCCATTGTGCAATGTTTTATAGCGCCAGCCATTTGTTTCTTATCTCAAAAGTTCAGATAAGTCAAGGAAATGTGAGTGTAAATGTTCTGCAGGCGGAGACTGGAAAAGGTAAACAACTTCACAACTGAGACACCAAAGCCTCCGATCGTGCTGCACTTCACTGAGAGGTGTTGTGCTGGACTTTCTTCTGAAAATGCCATCACGCTGCATTGTTGTCTTGACCTACAATGTTTAGGTTTTTAAGACCGATTGTGCATTTACGAGCAGAGGAAAGCAAAGAGACACCGACCGCGTGGTCACTCCAATTCTTTTTTTCCCCCATATTGACAGCAAAGGCACTAAAACGCTGCAGACACTCTGCCTAAAAACACAAAAATGAACTAAATGGACTTAAACACAGCAAATTCAAATGTACTGTTGATTTTCTGTTTTTGCCTAAAACAGGCTGCTCTTCATTAGAGCCCGATAGAGAATTTCTAAGACCGATACTGATATTTGGTGATTTAAAAATCCTAAATTCTGATGTATCGGCCAATAGTTTTTCCTTTCAGACACTGAACATAAACAGATTTCTCTGTCACTTGTAGATATTTATTTATTTATGCTCCCCATTTATCAGCTGTTGCAAAGGCTGCTACTGACAGATCAGCAAATAGCTAATATCAGCCAACCAATGGAGGGGTCTGGCTCTGCTTTTCATGCCCAATGTGCTCAGCTGCCATACTGGACACAGGAATTACCAAAGGTTTAAATTTTGGGGAAATTTCTCTCAGGAAAAGGGCTCAGAAGGTGTTCCTTAAAGTGTGCTTTGTGATTTTTATTTTAATTTTATCTTCTTAAATAAAATACATTAAATTCATCACAAAATGTAAGCAGACTAAGAAGCAGAATGTCTGCTAAAATCTAATCCTACAAATAAGTTTGATCGATCTGAGTATATTTGAATACTCAAATATTCAAATTGAGTGTGACGATATGAGAGTCCATGTTGGAGCCTACTCACAGCCACCACAGCCTCGGCCACTCCGGTGAGCACAGCGGGCCGGAGCGAGTGCAGCAGGATCTTGCTCTCCAGCAGGACAAAGTGCAGCAGTGTGGCGCAGTTCTCCGAGCCCAGATTTATCAGCAGAGTGCCGTAGTCTGCCCCGCTGGCAGGGTGGGAGAGAACAGGGGAGAGAGGAATGAAGCCATGAGTTCAGGCCGGGAACGGATAGCACAGACGGAAAGCAAAGGAGACGGAAAATTGAAGGACGGGAGGGGGAAAAAAGAAAAAAGTGGTAACTGGGGTTGTAACCAGGTTCAGGCAGAGTTAGAGAAACGGGAAAAACAGGCAAAAGGCAGAAATACAGGCACGAAGAAAAAGAGACCTCATATTCAAAATAACGCCAACAAGTTAAAATATATTGTTTAATCCATCTCTTATTAAGTATCTACTTCATCTGCTGCTTCAGTTTGCTAATGCACTCTGTTTTCATTTGCTTTGTTTGTTTTATAATCCAACACTATGACCATTTTAAAAGCCTTTGTGCAGTAAGGCTGTCTAACTCATTTAAATCACTATTATACAGACTGCAGAACGCATTACTTTGAATATCAATTAGCAGCCGGTGCTAGCTTTAACAAAAGCCTGTCAATCACCATTTTTGTGCGGTTTCAAGGTTACATAAGGCAGCATCGAGAGCTACAGAGAGGATAAAACAGTGGCTGATTGAATTACTCATATCTATGGAACGCTGCAAATGTACGAAAAGCAGCAGGAGAAAAAGGCTTTAAAAACTGATTTAACGGAAGCAAAATGATTTTGTTATGCGTTTCTTTATGAAGGCAAATGTACCTGAGGGGTAAGGGTGTAGACACGGGCTGGGAGAGGATCAAAGTGTCATGTACCGAGAGCTGCAGGGGACATAAAACAACATCAGTAACAGAAAAATACAAAAAACAGAAATCACAAATGGTACTGTGCAAAAGCGGCAGAGACAGACAACCATTCACACCTATGGGCAATTTAGAATCACCAATCTAACCCCAGGGTTAAGGAACAGCAATATAGTACATAATAATAGGTGATATTAACAGAAATGAATAAAACCAGAAGCAGCTTTGCAGGGGTTTAAAACTTGGTGAGAGATAACAAGACTGAAAGGATGGGTTTGCTGATTTAAAGTGGCCATTCTGCTTCTCACAGACAGCAACGTAACAAAAGAAAACGTGCTGTCCAAGATCTCGGAAGGAGGAAAAAAAAACAAAAAACAGAGGTGATCACTGGAAGCACAACTGTCACCCAAAGTTAGACAAAATTAGAAATATTTGCTGGAGATTTTTATTAGGATAAAGAACTGTGGAGAATCCTTGCAGGTGTGTGGATGCATTTCTGGAAACGGTGTTTGCAATTTTATCATAGCAAATGCTGATTCTTATCAATAATGCAACCCTCAGAGAGGCCTCGGACTGGTGCAAAATTCATTCTGCGGCATCTGAAAAGCATCCTGAGGCATAAAGAAATCTTGAGACAAGAAGAACGTGGAGTATTGCAACAGATGGCGAGGCCCCTATAGTGCTCTCAAGTTTACATAAAAAGACAGAAGACACTGAGACAGCCTGAATCCACAGAACAGCAGCAGCAAACTTTCCAAGACACTTGAAACAATCTACCCGCCAGGAAGTTTAACAAACTGTGAGCAAAAGTATCTACAGTAGGAGAGTGTAGCATTTCATGTGAAGCAAAGTGATGTTGCAATATCTCAGAAAACTCTAAAGTGCCTAAAACGTACGCAGAGTACAGTCAGAGCAGAGAGAGAAAAAATTCTGACCTGGACCAAGATTCTGGGTCTTTGAGGGGAAGGAAATGAGACATTGTGCATGAAGTGCGAGATGTGCCTGTTGAAGGAAATAATAAACTGACGTTAGCTGTTTCATTTTAAAGGTCTGCATTAAAGTGCCCAACAAATGACTTTGAAAGTTTCAGCAGCTGCATGTAGCCTCCTACTTTTCGATGGGCAGCGGGTGCGGGCCTGAGACGGAGAGCTTGTAGATGAACATCAGGAACTTGCGGAAGGACTCAAAGAAGGGCCATCGGGAGAGCAGACAGATGCATTTATTGGTATTTACAGGCCGGTTGGGGATCATCTTCTTCTCCACCGTGGTGAGAAGGCCCAGCTGGATCTTCTGCTTCTCGCTCAACAGATCCACTGGATAAGGCTCGTAAAACTGGATGGCTGAGCCATACACCTGGAACAGGAGATCCCAGCCAGTTTAAACACTTAAAACTGAAATCTTCCTTGATTATCAAAGGATTTGCAAAACACTTTTTCATTTTCTATAAACGATAGTTTGCTTTCAGCGGCTGCGTCTCACCTTTTCACCAGAAGAGACGGTTAAGACAAATGTGGAAAAGACAGGCAGAGGGTCTCGGGTGTTTGGTGCCCAGCACTCGATCTTGGCACCCATGGGCAAACAGAACAGAGGTACGGACTCTGACAGAGGAAAAGACTCATAGTCCTCCTCTGGGTAACGAAAGATTAGACCTGGAGCACAGAATGAGACACAAACAATAAATAAAATCCGGTGATGCTGCAATGTGGAGCAAGACAGATGGTAAAGTTGAAGTTTGTTGACTTGTTTCCAGGCCAAACACTTCCTCAAACTTCCAGGCAGGTTATGCTCCTCTGCAGGGATTAAATAAATTCTACCTTTAAGAAAAGGGAGATCAGTACTTCAAATGCTCTTACAGGCAGCAGCTTCTATCATTCATTTTGAGGAAATAAGTATTCTAGCCTTCGGTTCAACTTCATGTTTAGCAGGTTGTCACTTTGAAATGACATGCACATATTTCTGCACAAACACACACACACTTGCACAAAGAAGCCTGCAGACACACAAAAGGGTGTGGCAGGAAGTGCAGTTGTCCGAGATGAATAAACAGCCACTTAACAGGAAAAAGGCCAGCCAAAAGATAAAGCCAGCAAGCATGTCTGCATGGGTGTGTGCGTGTGTGTGTGCGTGCGTATGCACACATGATTATACGTGCGTTACACAATGTGCCGTTCCAAAGGCCAAGCTGCTGCGGAAGCTTTCAGAGAAAATGTCGCACAAAGCTCAGAGATATAGACTGAAAGTAACGCGTGCTTGCTTTTTGAGACAAAAATGTAAGTGGTGGTGATTGTGATGACACACAATGCAGCAACATTTCTCACTGCTTCAGTTTTGTTATCGGTGTGCAGACAGCATTTAAAAGAGCTACACATGGTGGGAAGACTCATGACTGCAAAACATTTGACACCAATTGTTATTACAGAGCATCTTCCTGTTTTCCTCCGGCCTGGCAGCTCCATCTTCCAACACCCTTTGTCCAGTATATCCACTCTCCCTCCAGACCATCTCAGCCTCGCCTCTCAACTTTGTCTCCAAACCGCTCGACCTGAGCTGCCCCTCTGATGGACTCATTTCTTATCCTGTCCATTCTGCTCACTCCCAACGAAAATCCTAACATCTGCAAGTCTGCCACCTCGAGCTCAGCCTCCTGTGTTCGTCTCTCCAAACCGTACATCATAGCAGGTCCCACCACCATCTTGTAGACTTTGCCTTTTACTTTTGCTGCTATCCTTTCAACACAAATCACGCGTCTCCACCCACTCCACCTCCACCCACTCTCTTCTTCTTTTGAGCACTTTGGATGGCTGATCCCTGGTATTTAAACTTGTCCACCTTCTCTGTTATATCTGCCTCCATCTCATTCACACACATGAATTCTGTCCTGCTTCCACCGTTTACTAATACATTAAAACACTATTATCTAACGGTCAACACCAAAAACATTTCTGTGAACTTCTGATATTATGAGATTTTCAACTTTTTATTTTAAATTGTTCTCTCGTCTTCTAATAAAATGTGTGTATATTATTATATTCCACATTATGACAAAATTGCATTTATTTTGTTGAAGAAACAATAGCCAGTGACTTCAAACACTTGTCTGTTTTAAATAAGACAACTCTGGCACCACACGAGCTGATCATTAAAGACTGAATTAAACAATAACCAGATAACATGAAGACAGACACAAAAAAACAGAAAGCAGTAACAGCTGTTCAGTAGGTAGAGGAAATAAATTACAGTTAAAGATGACATTTACTCACCGGCTTTGTAACTGATGGAATTTGATGCGGATACTGACTTCTTGTAACACAGGAACACGCTGGAGCCCCACTGAAAGACCAATCACACGGTCACACTCTTATTATGTGCCTGAACCTTCATCGCTGAGCGCGAGCTAAGAAATAAGATTCAGACGCACCATGCCACAGTTGAGGTTCTTGTCCACTTTGCAGAAGGTGTGCGGTGGCGTCTCGCCTTTGCTGGTGACAATGACGCAAATGTCAGTCACAGCCAGGGAATTCTGAGGCTGGACAGGTGGAGCTCGGCGGAAGGTGATGAAGATGCGCTGCGAGGTTGCGGAGCTGTTGTTGACATTAGCGCAGCGTCCGTATGGAGTTGCCTGGATGACCTCGCACCCCTGGATGAGACGCTCCTTACCCTCATAGAGCACGCTGAAAGGGGTCAAAAAGTAAGTAAAAAGGTTAGCTTGGCAAGAATTAGGATTAAATTGTGCAGATAAGGCAACAGCAGAGAGACTTGAAAAGGTAATGTGATTTCTTGAAGTAGGCTGATGCGACAGGTTGACATATCTCAGCCTCAGCAGCTCCATAGTATTAACGGACACAAGAATTATTTGTTTAAAGCAAACACATCAACAGGTTTTTGAAGAAAAGAAAAAAATCCTTTGGTCAGGTTTGGTGCGAGGATCATCTGAGCCAATTTCAGCAAAGACTGGTAGAATTTTAAGGCCTGGGAATATTGTTCATAAAATCCAATATTGTGAAATTTAAAATGCACTCAAACCATGTCTCCTATGCATACTTGGTGTTTACATAATGGTAAAAAAAAAAAAAAAGTTTTACACAGCTTTGCCCAAAACCAAAATCAAAGCAAAAAAAAAAAATTGCAGATCTCTTTGTTTGGTAATGTTTTTTCTAGCGGTGAAGTTCCTGAGTAACGAGCTTAACAGTCTGAAGTGAAGGTTTTCAGGGAATCCTCCAAAACAATTATTGATGGGATGAATTCCCAGCTGTCTTACGTCTATGCCTAGTAGGTATTTCCATCACCATATACCTAGTTGTGTTTCCTGACTGGATGCAGACAATGGAAAACAGTTTCTGATGTAAAAGAAACTATTGATCTAGTTTCAAAGAGCAGCAACACAAACAGCAGAAAACTAAACAAGCAACTGAATAAAAGCAAACTGACAACAGAAACTGGAAACCTACGATCTAAAAGAAAAAGCCACCTGTGTCTTACAAAAAAAACCACACATTATTATTACTTGAATCCTGTGTCATTTGTGAGGGCAGCACAACGCTGTGTGGTAAGAGTAAACACAACACAAAGCATGACATACATTCACCTTACAGCATGACATTACACTCTAGAACTAAATGACAGTCAATCTGGACCCTCTGACTTTGTACCACAAACCTGTACACAAAATATGAACACATCATTTGATATGCTTACAGTGTTAGCAACATATATTTCCACAACAAAAACACAAAACAGGTTCACAAAGTTCACTGGGCTTTTTGTTCTATTTTGGGCTCCACCACTTTCTGCCTCTTCGATTTCTTCTGCTGTGTGCAGCAGCAAGTGTGGCAACCTAAACAATAACACCACAAGCTGTAACCCCCACTGTAAACGTCTACACTACTCACTGGGCATGAGAGGAACTGCAGTCAGCGCTATCTGATCTAAGCACTCTGATACTAATTACTGCAGCTTTAAGTCTTGTATGCAGTCAGAAACATTTTGCTTACAGAGAAAATGCGAAAGCCTCTGATCTCTGCAAACTCCATGCTGCTATGATGCACAGCTTCAGCGCAATTATGTAGTTATGCAAGGACACAAATCTGACAAAACATAAGCACTGCACTGCTACTATATAAAAGCATCAATCCAATTAGGAAAGAGAGTGTGGACCTGAGAGGCACTAAATAAAAGGGTTAAGCTATAGCACTATGGTAGGAATAATCTCTGGTTCTCCTGTTTTACAGAGGGGATCAGTTGTGGTCAGCACGGTTTCTCTGTGAAGCCCCGGTAAGAAGTCCGTCTTCAATGTGTGATGTGACTCACGAGCTGACTCAATCAAATCCCAGACAAGTCAAGTGGTTCTCGCATCCAGGTCACAACACATTAATACCCTTTAAAGATCACTGCTAAAATATTTTGCGTGCTACCTGTCTCTGTGACCTACTCACTCCTACTGTGGATATCACACAGCCGAGAGCTGCAGTCTGGAAAGCAATCAGTGCCCCACTGTGTTGGATTTTTACTTTTTTATCTTTTGCATGACTGCAGGGCTTCTGTAGCAGCATGCTCCATGTCCTCCCTTTCCATGTGGACAATGCCACGTGGGAGGCCAAAAAGCTTTGACTGCTGCCCCTCTTCAAACTAGGACTAAAACACACTTTTCAATCTTGGGCGGGCTTAGAGGCAGCCGCTGCAGATATAACAGTCCTGAAACACTCCATTTATTCTGAAAAGAGCGCAGGGCAAAGCTAAAGAGGCCAGGAGGACAGTTGCCAGCAAATTCTCATTTAGGCAGCAAAAACAGGGTCCTAATGGGCACAGTAAGCAGTCATGCTCTGGAGCCCCGGGGCTGGGAATGTCTGACAACAGAAGGAACAATGAATGATTTACATTTCACTAGATTTACAGTACATTTATTCTTGTGGCAGGTTTAAGAGCTGGTAGAAGTTTAGTTCGATCAAACTAGTTAACCAATTACAAAATGAATTCATCCATTTACAGCATTTTTAGTAAAATAAGCACCCTCTCACATAGCTTTTGGAATAAATTCATAAATTTTACATTAGGTGTCTAAATACTCGCCAACAGTAACCCACAAGAGGACCACAGTGTCATTCTGCCTCATTAGAGGCCTCGCTAATCTGGTATATCTATTTGCATGCTGACTGGGATTGCACAATGTCATGGAGGAAATATGACTTTGTAATCAATCTTCTGTTTATGCAGTCCACACCAGCAACTGCATCTTTAAGGGCCACAATTTTAAAGTGATATTTAGGAGGAAAGACTCCAAATAATGGCGCATGAAATAAACCAAATTTGCCGCAGAATAAGAACAAAGTCCGATGCAGCAGAGCATTTTTAAGGCAGCCTTGACTCTGCGGAGAGAAGAGGATTCTTCCAGAGAGGGAGCAAGAGCGCTGGCGGTTGTAACTGGAAACTCCAGTTTTGTTAGCGGGAGACAAAACCAGGCTTTAGACAAAGATTAGGTGTGTGAAGAACGTGAATGCCTCAGGGTGTTGCGTCACTGCTCTGAAAGACGCTTGTGATCTTGCTCATTCAACTCAGGTAACAGCCTAAAGCGCTGATGATGAAATGTAGCTTAAAAGTTTGGCTCCTGTGTGGGAAAGTAAGGCTTATGGCTTGCCTCACTGCATGAAGTGAAATATATCGGAGTTCCCTTTTAAAACATAATAGCAGGAAGCAGGAAAATTTCTATCGACAGATAGGAGCCAAGATGCGTGGCTGAGAGGTGGGGGAACTCCGTCATAAAATAGGGGAAAGTGAATAAAGAGTTAATTCACCTACTTCCTGAGTGCTTGGAATAATGTAATGAAGGCAAACCTAACACAAACCAGTTTTTGATTAGGAGGAAAAACAGCCTGCTAGTTTTCTGCATGAACTGTGACAATTGTTAGATGATGCTCATCAGACTTATTTAAATATTTTCTCATGTGAAATTCTGAACAAGGACGTGGCGGGACTGGCAGATTAACCATCCACTCAGCTGATTGCTTTATCACATTTCCATCACAGGGATTCCTTCGGCATGTGATCCAGCTGCCAGCATGCTAGCAGCAATTACAGCAATTTGTAGCAGGTTTAATTGCAGATCTTTTTCTTCCCCCAAAAGCTTGCTTCTTTGTCTAACCTCATCAATCACAATAGCACACCAAGAAATGAAAGCAGTAGATGGGCCTACAGATTCAGAGCAAACTGGATTAAGTAAAATCTCATTACTGTTTTTATATACTTGGCTGAGCTGAGTACATAGGAAAAAAAAAAACTATCAATTGAAAACACAGATTTCTTCTGTCTGATTTATTGATTTAGAGGAGAAGTTGCTTACTGATTGAATCCTTTTAAGCATATAAAAATTTTGCTATTCATCAGTCAAACCCAGTTTCTGCAACTGGCAAATGAACCCACTTATAATGGGTCTCCTCCTGCTGCAGGCAAAGGAACATTTGTGATTGCAAACACTGGCACACTGTAAATAAATTGCTGACTCACCCAATGTCAATTAGCGGAGGTTTCCCTCGTCCCCTCTTGTAGCAGAGGAACAGCTCGGGACTCTTAAGACTGCCGTGATTAAGGTTGGCTGGCTGGCCGCTGTAGGTGCTGTCAATACAAGTGAAGCCTTCGGGCACGGTTTCTCCCGCTGACTTGTTAATGACGGCCAAGTCAGTGATGGGTGCTTTGGGGCCGGTGGACTTGGTCTCTGATAGGTCCTGCTCTAAGGGTGTGGACTTGTCGGTCAGCCCGGCCACCACAAAGTAGTCAGTCACACGGTGACCCTTGTCCTCAATCATGGCTGGATGTACCTGAGAAGCAAGAAAAAAAAATTTTTTTTTTATATCTCATAGACAGTAAACACTCTTCTATTCTCTAATGTGCTTAAAATTTCCTGCAATTGCCAATGTCTATAGGTCTAACAACTGCAACAGCTACTGTATTTAAGCCATTGCCAAAAAAAGGGACTGAACAGTGAAAGCAAAGCTCTCAATATGAGGCAGTAGGATGGGGTTCACATGCATTCCCAGACTCTAAATAATACTGTGGCCAAAGCATTAAAAAGATATTTTAAGACTGTCGCACCCCACTGGAGCAAACAAAATGGGGAAACACAAGGTTTAATGGAGGGACTGGATGTGCTGACATTCACAAACAGTCACTGTACATCACCGCACCGCTCCAAACAAGTCAAGAGAGTTAAAGCTCTGGTGGCTGCGACGAGCCAAGGCAGAGGGACCGAGCCCGGAGGAATGCTCAGAAGTGCCACCGAGAGTGTAAATCAAGCAGACATCCAAGTCTATAAAACACTTCAAATATGGTCTCAAATCGGGTTGGCGCTGCCAAAATGCGCCTTTAGGCATTATGTATTGAATGTTTTGGAGAACTTCTAATAGAAGCTTATGTTTTCCCAATGAACTTTTGAGTCACAATGCCAAGTATGCAGTTCACTGTCAGGGACTCAGTAATTAGTTACAGATCAAGATGCAATGCAGTCACACGCTGCTATACGGGAACAATGCAGAGAACATGCAAAATGGCTCAATGGCTAAAACTACTCCTTTCCTTAAAGCCCAGTATCACCAGAACTGTCCAGTTTGTAGCAGGTGGTTCCTCAGTACATAGTGGGGTAACAATACATCTCAAATTTGCCACTTGACCATTTAAAAAACACACAGTTAGTAAGTTAGTTTGTAATTTCTGCCACAACAGGACTCCCAATCAAAACACTTACTAAAGAAGACACTGAAGTAGCATCATGATCATGTGATGCTCACTCCATTTTTGCCATTTCATTCTAATGAAAAAGCCGCAAATGTCGTTAGTTTAAGCGATTACTGAACATTAGATGCCGCAGAAAACATTATGAGTTAAACTGAATAGTGGGGTGGCCCAGCAGCGTTTTCTTTGTTCAAAACAATCATATAAAAATATCTTTACTAGCATGTTGATCATTGTTGTAACATTACTTTCTGGCGACCACAAATACAACAGACCATCACATTGAATATAATTATGGATTTCTCTTGGTACGCACGCTTTTAGAAGCATAATGTAAGTCAAGAACTATATAAACACTGGTCAATTGTGGATGTTTTAAAAGGGAAAATGTTCCACATTATAGTCTTAAGGCAAGCACGTCCGTGCACTCTTCAAAGAGCTTTTTGGACCAACACAGGAAGTTCAATTTTTCCAGCGGTGAGTCAGCTTCTGCAGCCGGACAGAAAAAGAAGCCACTCTGTACAGCCACAGACAGCTGAACTTTATGACACGGCTTAACGCGGTCCTTTGTGCTCTCCTTGTTTCTATTGTTTACCAGTCGACATGATAACGCACTGCAGTAACTCCAGCATATTATCCTGAAGCAACAACGCAGGCATTGTGAATGTTGAAAAATGAAGAAAAAAAATAAAATAAAGGAATACATGTGAAGCTGTGTTTGTGTGTATGCGACTGCAGTTCAAGGTGGAGTCTAATGGTTGCTGGGGCAGCGTGCGGCAGACTGGCTTACCTGAGAGAAATTATTCAGCTACAGTGAGACACAAAACACCAGACACAGTTTCCATATCCTCCCGAGAACCGAGGAAAAGAGTACCTTTTTTTTTGGGACAACCATTGTTTAATCTCCGTAACAAATGAGGTTATGTTTCATTATTGTCATTAATTTGCAACAGGGCATGACTCACTAAAACCAAGAATTCATGCAGTGCTTCTTTTCGGACTCAAACTTGGCTTTTTACTTATGTGAATGTGCCAAAATTGATTTGTTTCAAGCAGACTGCCAGCTTTACAGTCCAGGTACCTTTCAACAGTTAAAACTGGATATTTGCCCAGAACATGACTTCCTTTTCATTACAATGCTGGGGGAAGGAAAAAAAAAACTCCAGCAAAAAGAGCAGAGTGCAATGCGTCAACACAACCATTTAAGCAGCACAACCAGAGGCTGAATGACTTCTACTTTTCCACTAACAGAAATAGCAGTAAAAGCGCATTAATGAAGGTAGGAGGTAGGCAGTGCTACCTAGATCTACCTGACCAGGTTACCAGCTGAAGTTATCTCTTTATTGATGGCCACATGTTTATTTACACTACATTTAATGTCCCTGAAACTTGTTGATATTTGTGTCTGGCTATCAATCCCATTATATGACAGTGCACAACACCAATGCAGAGACAGAGTTAAGACTTTTTGGCTCTGAAGAGATTTACTGCGCTGTATCCATGGTTACATCTTGCTGGCCAAAACCGTATTTAAGAGCAAAATGCTGTTTTCTCCATATTTGCACAACAACAAAACCACACTGTTAAATGTGCTCTCACCAAAGTGGCCAATAAATGCTCTCTAGTGGTTTAAACATTGACCGGATGGGCTTTCTGTGTTTGTGGGTAAATGAATGCCTCTTTACAGCCAACACACCTGACATGAAAATGGTCCAGGGGGTGTATTACAAATGAGCAGCTGCCTGCATTATACCCGATTTTTAACACCTGCTCTATTTGTTTTTGTGTATTTCATACTTAGATTCAAATGTTTATGCCACAAACACAAACTGACCACCAGCTTATAAGCTAGTAACTCATTAAATATAGAACATGCAAAACCCATAGACTGTATGTAAAAGATGGACATAACCAAAGTGGCATCATCCATTCGTTTGCAGACTACAGCTCTGGAGCTTGGGAGTCTGATATTAAGGAGCCAGAAAAGACAAGAGTGCCAAGTTATCAGCTAACACTAACCTGGTTAACAAGGTCTATCCATCCATAACCAGTAAACAATTTGGTAGCAATAATAGTAACTGGTAATAACTAATAACAAAGACTAATAATTGGATATGCAGAAGAAAATGGATGGCTGGAATAACAATAACTTCTTAGTTGGTCTGCTGGTACATTAACCACACAGAAAGAAGCATTTGTGAAATTTTATTTTTTTTTAAATGGCGCTCAAACCATAAACAGTGACGATGTGGGAGGTTGGGGTGGGTGCTAAGGCACTAACTGTGAGTCAAAGACGGGATAGCTGCACTGTTTTTCCTTTCATTAAGCAAAAAGACATAAAATATATGAGAAGTTCACGCTGCTTTCTCTCAAAATTTCTGTCGATCAGAACTTATGGCAGATTTATAATATCACATTTATGTCCATTTCCATAGGTCTTTGCCTATGCAGAGGTATATGCAGCCTACAAATATGTTATTGCGTGCAGTCCTCCAGAAAGGAAAAAAAACAAAACAAAAAAGCAGCGCGCAGCGTAATGTGGATGGCGCTGCGTGTAGGTCAAACGTTGATTAGTCGAAACAGGAAACGGAGAGACAGTGGAGTTTACCATAAACAGCAGAAGTGTGAAAAAACACCAAAGACAGCATGAGAAGTACAGAGAGTGGCCGCAGCAGACCATTTTCTTCATCACTTCAGCTCTTTCTGTGTTAGAACTTTGCTGAAATGCAGCCAGGCTTAATGCTTAGCTGAGCTGTGGTGGCGTAGGTGCAAGATGGACACACACACACAGATTTATTACCCACTTTAGAGGCTACACCAGCGAGTCGAGCACCAAATCACATTATGGTGATTTGGAGAGGCCAGCTGTTTGGAGTGGCCAAAACAGAGGAACTGAACTAAAACAGAAAAGTTCAACACTTTCAGTTTATACGCAGTGTGAGACCTTATGTAGTCATGCGTGCTAAAGGGAACTGCACAATTCTTCACTCTGAGCAACACCTTTCACATTATAATCATTTGTTCGAGTGGTAACATAAAAATACTGATTACAGCTTTTGAAATCCAAGAAGGGAGTTGGGTAGGTTTGACTACCTGAATAAAGCCGTAATGGCATACAGTGAGGTAAATGAGATTTAATATCCATCGACTGCCCTCATTGCTACAGCAGATCAGGCTGCGGTGTGGTCAGGTAGGAGCAACTCTTAGATGCATGACCACTTAACTGAACAGAGCCTCGTTTTCTTGTTTTTGTATGTCACTGATCAGCAGGAAAGCACTTTAGGTTTTGTTATTTTTGACAACTCTGCTTTGTAAAAATTTGCTTTGGTGGATAACATACACAGTTTAACCTCCGTCATAACTTCTGCATGGCATCTCCTGTAAAACAGTCGTGGTGGCATGAAAAATATCAAGACTGAGTCACACCGCTTCCCGGGATAATTGGCATAGATTACCACCTTGAATGCTTCCCTGTGACTGTTCACTAAACCACTGAAACACTTCATAGAAAATACAAGAGCACAACACCAAGGCTGGCATGTCATTTATATAACTTGGTATGGCATTTGCTTTTGTGCAGTTAGCCCTTCTTCTTTTTTTCCTTCAAAGAGCAATAAATTCAGCACGGAACTAGAAACCAAACCATAGCCTGTTTAACTGGTGTGCTGCAATAATGTCATTTCTAATAGCAGGTTAATTCAATGACCTCAACCAGAGAGAAACAACCACATATCATTTCCTGTTGTCAGAAAAAGGGCTAAGGAAGAAATATATAACATATTTGTTGTTACCAGGTTCCCACTAGAAGTGGAATTAATCAGTGATAGTTTATTCTGTACAACACAGGGGGAATCTTAGCTAAGTTAGCCATTGAAAAGGATACTGAACAGACCATACATTTAGTGATATCTGTTAATATGGAGTACACTCAGGTCACAACCACCACCAGTACTGACATTACTTATTTTTCCACTGGGTCTACCCCCCCCCCACCAGGTGTGCCCACAACTGCAGACACACTCCTTTAAAGCTAGAACCACTGGAGAGTCCCCTGTGCGTTCACCACACACACACACACACACACACACACACACACACACCAATGTCTCTTTGCGACAGCTCATAATAGATGACGCTGCCATAGCAACCGAGCCCCAACAATGCCAGGCTGTGCGACCCTGAGCTGCGACTCGTGTTACTCTAGCTGAGGAAATTGATCTTTCAAGGGTACATTCAGTGTAGCTGCCACGTTCTCTGTAAAGTTAGACTCAAAGGCTTTGAAGAAGAAAAAAAAAAAGAAGCATAGTTTTAGTTTTAGATATACAGTAAAGAAAATGGCAGCGAAGAATTTTTTTTATTGCCACTTTTATTGCCTGGTGAGCAAATAAAGCTTGGAAGCGGTCATAAACGGAGGTGCTGACGAGAAAATAGACCTAAAAGCTTAAAAGCATATGTAAACAGACGTGAATGCAGCATCAGGGATTTTCTGCCCTTTTAATGGTGAGCAACATGACAGAGATTGAGAGGAAAAAAAAAAGAAGAAACTCGCCGAAGCTTCACGGGTCCAAATAGCCAAACTGGCAGACAGATTGGTCCATTACATTTCCACTACACTCAAGCCTTGTATTGTAACTTGAACCCATTCCCCTAAAAGGTAGTGACCTGCCCCTCCCTTTCCATTTGAAAACCTGTTCCTCTGTTACTCGCGAGGCCTGATGATCGAGTGACACCCTCTTTGTCGGGGTTTCGCTCAGAGAGCCGGGTCACTGAGAACCGTGACAAAAATAAAAGAAAAAAAATGAATATTATCAAGTTTTAGCAGGAAAATCCTCTCACTGAGAGTTAGAGATCTGGATGTGCTGCTTATACCACAGTATCCACTCTGGTATTCAAAAAATACAAAAAAATAAAGGGGCTGGAAACTATTTTGATGCTCAGTTGATGGAAAGAGAATTTGCTCCTTTTCAGCATCCAAAAAATAAATGTTTTTTTGTTTTTTTTTTAAAGTGCACTTTTCAATCGATAACCACAGAAAAAGCCAAAGGAGTGTTAGCTGGATTTGCAGAGGTGACAACTGCATTGTCATCCTTCAGCGGAACATAGTTGTACTATAATCAGAACTTTCAAGCACCTGTGATCATTTACAGAGGCACGCAGGGGGAGAGGACTTATCCAGATATTATGAAATGAGACCAGACAAGGCGCAGTGGAATACCACACAATGTAATGAACAACTGCCTCCTGTATAATTGATCCTTCTTTTAGAAATCAGTAACTTCTAGTACATTTCAAAGCAGTTCAGTACTGCTCATGAGGAAATCTCTGCCCTTGTAGTTGCTTGTAATGTTAAAAATGTGAGAACTCTTTAAATACTGACTGGGCCATCCCTTAAAGTAACGGACTTTCCTGCGCTGCAAAGGGGGTGGGGGGGCACTGGTCTTAACTTGCTTGCAAACTTGCCAGAGGGTTGGCTATGGAGCCCAACAACCCTTGAGGGCAGAGGGAAAAGTTGCCATAAATAAAACCAGGGCACTCCTTCTCCTCACAGGCTGGTGTACTAAAGATAGTGTTAACAGCATTCACCTGGCTCGCTACTTTTTCTCCGAGATCCCACAGTGAGTTCGGATAAATCCAAAGGTGCGGAGAAAGGGACAGAAAAAGAAACAGAGACCTCTCTATTTAAGTGGAACCCCTTACTCTATCCCCCATGGTCTGCCCCACGATGATCTCATCCCTTTCACACAAAAGAGCTTGGAGGCTCGTTCCCCAGGGGAACGAAAGAGTCCGTCTGCGTGTGCGCGCACGCACAAGATTGTGTGTGTTTGTGTGTGATGCTGGACAACAGAGAGTGCTGTGTCTGTCTCAGTTCTTTCAGCAGGAGCCCTGCCATGCACGTCCACTCGCAGCTTGTCTGAAACAGCTGCTGAGGATGACACACAACTATGAAGGGGAATGTCTCAAGTGTGTACAGATGCAGTAATTACACTAGAGAGCAGAATTAACCGTGATTATAAATAGCAGGTGATCATTAAAGAGTGACACTAGGGGAGGGAAATGATCTGTTTCGGGTTAATAGCAATATTTGGCATCTGCGTATCAATAATCACATCACAAGAGGGAGATATACGATATATAACAAGATCGATATTTTGTCCTAAGCTTCAAGAACGAATGAAAGCAAATGAGGTGAAACAAAAGGCAATCTTATTTCAGCTATTACACCAACCCGCTCCAGAACACCACCCTTTCAGTGCCGGTGGCGGCTGCTGAGCCATGCTGTGTCACACTCTGCAGCACCAGAGCCTGCTTCAAGTGGCACTCTGTAGTTCTGGGCTTTCGAGGATCTGAAGAGCAAAGTGGCCCTCCCTGCCACCTGTCATCACAGTGTGCCGCCGGTGGCTGAGGCCAGACCGAGCACAAGATGCCAACGAGGTGATGAACACCCCCCCCCCTTACAAGGCGACGACCACAGCAGGGAGAAATAAATAAATAAATAAAATCATTGCTGTTTCTGAAGTGGAGCGCTGGTTTGAGGGTAGATAAATGAAAGCCAGCAGAGCTGCTGTGTGATTGCATTCATATGGAGCGAGCAGGAGTATGCATGCACATAGCTGGCTGTTAAAGTGCGGTCTGGAAATACCTCACTCTGCTCATTAATCTCAACAGCGTGTTGTGATGAAGCTAAAAGCGCAATTTGACAGAACTGATCCACATGAGCCTTTGGGTCATTAAGAAAATACGAAAAGTTCTAACAAAAGCATCTTCGTGTGCACTTGCAAAAAAAAAAGAAGGTATCTTACTATTCAATATTTGCTGATAGGTGTGCATGTGTGTGTAGAGAGGGGTGGAGCCTGTGTGATTGCCTAGCGTTATCATATCCATAAGCTAACAACACCACTCTAGCTCTGCAGGGCCTGAATAAAGCTTGAAGACCTGCAGTGAACTCTGTTTTTAGGCCGTGTTTGTTTAACCCTGGCAGCCGCTTTTTATACACAAATACCTACATAAAATCCAATTTCACTGAAGCACAGACGGCAGTTGTCAGCAAGCTTCTCAGAATAGGTATCTGATTGCCAAATCACACTGATAACAGGCAGAACAGATAATGCTGGTTGCTGCTGCCACAGGCTATTTGAATTTGAGCTTTTGGGCATTGGCTCTAATTTAAGTTACTAAATAGTGCCCTCATATTTCACAATTTTATAGCTTTAACCAAGGAGCATCTGCAACTTGCAGCTGACACATACTTATAAAGCTCAACAAAAACCCAGCTGTTACAGCAAACAGCCATGTCGTCTGCTCCCTCTCTGAATCTTATCTCTAAATCTTTAACTCTAAACGGCAATCCAACACATTCAGAGATAGCATCAAAGCTAACGCTGTCGGGCAGTCGAGGGGGGGGAGAGAGAAGTGGAACAAATTCTAATGACTGGAGCTCAAACTTTTTCCACTTTTCTTCCTGGATCACCGTGGGTCTCTGTTTACGCTGTGTGAAGCAGGCGTTTTTAAAAGAAAGGAGTCTGTCAAAAGCAACTGTTGTCCCGCACAGCCGAAAGCAGCGTGCAGACCACGGTTCCCCTCAGAAATGTGACTCTTTACAGTTAGAAATCAACTTGGGTAGCTGCGAGGAGCGAGGCCAGGCTTAGCAGAAACGTCACAAGACTGCCTCCCTCCTGAAGCGTGACAGCCCGGTGGACACAGCATTCTTTCCACTGTGAGGAGAAGGGAGAGAGGGCGAGCTCGTCGCTCTTGCTAGTTAGCTGGGCCCATACCAACTCAGACGCAGGCCTACTGAAAGAAAACAACTACAAGAGTGGCACACCACGGCTGAGTACAAGGGTCAAAGGAGGGAAATGGGTTACCTGAGAGGAAAAAGAAGCAGATTACAAGAAGCTTCCTGCTGATGTTTGGCTAGAAACAACTACATGGCTTTGATTTGTCTCGAGAGGTGCAAACTCGGGTGCGTGCTGGCTCCATAGAGATGAGAAACTGAAATCATCTGGCCGCTAATTGTGTAGAAACACAATGAAAAAAAACAAGTGACACTATAAGAAATGATGAGCCTGCTGAAGTGACCTTGAGTCAGACGTTACTGCACTGCTGACACTGACCTCTGAGCTTTTTAATGGAGGAAAACTTTCCTGACACAAGGACAAATATTACACGGTGACTAGTTTATACAAACAATGTGAAACTTGACTTTGAAAGATTTTTAAATAGTTCAAAGGTTGCCCACATATGTTTAAAGCTGATGTGGAACTTGGAAACATAAATACTGAAAAAAGTGGGGAAAAGCCAGCAAATATATTCCTATATGAAGTACTGACATCATTTCTGTGTGACCTCTGAATTAGCTGATGATACAAATATATGATGCATTTTAGCACACAACGAAAGCCAGAGGTGGTCAATCATATTAGAGACAACCAAATCAACCGGCTCTATCTGCATGAGCGTCAGAGCACCTGAACGAATACTCAGCCCTGTGAGGTAGAGCTGCCCCGCAGTGCCAACAGGTAAAGACAAAGAAATCAAATATGTTCATCTTCTTAGCAAAATGAGCCAGACGGTTAGGCTCGTGAGAACAGCAGTAATTCAACCAAAGGGTGATCCATTGGTTTTCTGGTTTATGCTTTGTTGCGTTTTTACTCGTGTGGGCAAATTCTTCTCACAAACTACACTCAGCAGAGTGGGTACTGTCTGCCTACTTCTATTTAACATTTCTGGCATTGACATAGAGGGGAAACTAATAAAATGTAAGCTATTCGTTTTTTTTCGATTTTTGCATTCTCCCTTTAAAAACTGACACCATCATGCCAGGTAAGGTGGTATAATTTGGTGGAAGGAACTGAAGAAAAGGCGGCGGGGAAATCAACACTGCCAATGCATGTGACTCAGAGAAGTTGAGGTTTCATTTATACCACAAGTCATTCATTGACATGAAAGTGTCAGTTGATGTGTAAGTCCTGGAAAATCTTTGATAGCGGAACAAGAGCATGAGGTGCAAAAGCACCGAAAGCTGTCGGGATTAAATGTTTATGTAAAATGGAGAGGGCACTGTTCTGGTTTTGGAGGGGGGGGGGCTTTTTTCTGTTGCAATTACTTGCTTTAGTCCTATAACCTGACAGGGAAGTCAGGTGTCAGCAGTAATGCAAGAACTAAATGAAATGTAAGTGCCACCTGGAGTAAAGAGGTGGGCTCGCTCAGCGTCTCAGACAAAAATGTCAGTGAAAGTGTGGGTGCCAAATCAACCTCAAAGTGCCAACGTAAGTGGAGGCTGTGGAAAAAAAAAAAAACATTAACTGCATCACGTCCACTGCTGGGTGAGGCAAACTGACATGTGTAAAGTGAACACAACTGCGAATGGAGGAACAAAGCCAATCACAAAGACACACACTAATGTATGCCGAGGTACCACCCTCACGCTCCCACTGAATAAATACTGGCTTTCAACTGCCTGTTGCTGCTCCCTTGGCCGGTCCACCTCCTTTCCTCGGTCACCTGACAGAGCCTTTGGAAAACCAGCAGGGTGGCAAAGTGCGAGTTCAATGTACACAAAGCCACAGTGCAGCCATGACCCACTTTATACCTGCAGCATTGTAGAGGTTAGTGGGAGGAAACGTTCACTCTGCTCCTCTTTTTCCAGCACCTGTCGAGGCAAGCCAAGGTCAAGAAAGAGATTTTTCCGCTTTGTTTCCACGTGGCAACGGCTCAGAGCACTTTCCATGTTTTTCACACGCCGCATGCCTCGATCAGCCTGTCATTATGTGGCATTCCTGCAGCCAGCTCAGCTGCTAAAACACCTAACTGAAATTATGAATTCCCCGAGTACAATAGAAGAGGAAGTGCCAAGCTTAGCTCTGCTGGAACTTGTGCCATCATAGCAGAAATACCACATGGAATCCATGATTCACCATAACTGTGATGGGAGCAGAGAGTACTCTGCTGCCCTGAGGGATTAGACTGCTGCCGGCTGGCAAGCAGTCAAGTGCTGAGACATAGATATGTGAGCACCTTGGCACTGTATTCAATGGCATCAGTGCCGGCCCCACACTCAGAACCACATCACACACACGGCTACAAAATGGATAAAAGCAAGGATCTGTTGGCCTGACTTCTTTGTGAGTTTAAGTGTACAAAAAATAAATCTCCTGCCAAATGTAGTTTTATCCAAGCACGCACTTGATTCCAAGCAGGAAGTTTCAGTTTGTTACTGGGAGCAGACACCTGCAAGGGGAGACAGGCTCCAGGAGAGCTGAGTCTGATTATCTGGCGACAGGGAGGGCCCGGGGAGGAGAGAGGAGAAGGAGCAGCAGCAGCGGCGGCGGCATGAGCAGGAGGAAAAGGAGGAGGAGAGGGGTGTTATATTCCTAACTGTTGCATCCCCACCTTAAGTAGGTCAACTTTGATGCAGGAAATAGACCTCATCGTGGGTATAACAAAAGAAATTTCCTCCCATGATCACCCCGAGCGCTTATACGTGGCTCCCTCTCTCTCTTTCCGTGGTTGGATAACACGCTGAAAAGTGCAGCAGCGCAACACCAGGAAAAAATGTATTTTCGGCGGGTTGCCACAGCGAAAGTTACCATAACATACTTCACTCACTCTTTCTCATCCACACGGAGGAAAATACGAGTACTTACCAGCTGTTTACACTGCAGCCAGAGACAATGTTGACATGTAGGCAACTTGCTGTTTTACCACTAGAATTATTGTGCAGTCTTTGTGCAAAAACACGTCAAACTCGGACGGTGAGCGACAAAAAGAAGAAAAAACACCACCTGGAAATACTCCTTTGTACTTTGCGGGCTACTTCTTCGCCACACTTTCATCTGAAGTTGTCGGCGGAGGTAGGCGCCATGTTTGTATCTGCGCTGATAGTTGAGCTGGGGAGCCTTGCTTCTGAACGTCTCTCTCTCAGACTGGAACCGCCCAGAGAAGAGGAAACGCAACAAACCCTCCCGCCTCTCCCCCGCAGCAACCGACGGACGGCAGCCTCTTGGAGAGCAAGCAACCTAGCGCACTAAAGCGCAATCACTTCCGCTCTGCCTTTTCAAAGTAAAAGACGCCTTCATGGCAAGTTTTAAAAAGTTGAGGGTTCATAAGAGTCAGTGAATAAATTATTCTATGAACATTCTATTTATTTAGTATATGTTTTGCTACTTTTATTTTTTACTATTTTATACATTTTTTTAATGTAATTACAACACTGCATGCGTGTGCTTTATATACATTAGTATACTGCAGACCAGGGATGTTAAAGTCCCCTTTCTGTCAGTGTAAAGATGTGTAACTATGTAAGAAAAAGAAGTGTAATTTCAACAATATATCTTTTTTTTCTACATGATAAAGAAACAATGCGTTAGTAAATTTTAAAAAAAATCTGTCAGCATGAATAAATTTGTAATGGTAGCTCACTGCCCAGATGTAATTCACTTTAACCCACTCCTATGGAGCCACTGTGAAAAGTGGAAAGTTAGTAACTTTTCTGTGTTTCAGTTGTCATTGTGTCTCTATTACTTAATTACTTTGGTGTGATATGAATGGCAATGGGGGAGGTCTTTTAAGATAGGAAAAGCTGCAAATCCTATGAAAATACACTTAAGTCCAAAATCCATGCCCTCATTTACATTTTCCAGTCATCCACGGGCCGGATTGGAAGCTTTGCTGGGCCAATTCTGCCCCCCAGGCCTTATGTTTGACCCTCCTGTAGATGGTTAAATCAGCTTTAATTCTACAAAATTCACATGCAGCTAAAATACTGATATGTAAATGTATATATATATATATATATATATATGGAAGACAACAACCTGAAACCTGGACCCCTACAGTCAGATCTAGTGCTTTTGTTATGCTGGCATGGCTGCACACCACTTCATCTCTTACAGGGAGAGGGAATGCAAAATAACACAACATCGATATTTTGATGAGACATTTAAATTCCAATGGGAGTGGTCTCTTACAGGATGGCATTTGCCCATCCAAAAGGAGACTAGGATGTCTCTGAATTGTTTTCACGAGCATTAAATTAAAGAAAAATCTTTGAAACAACAATGTCCCAGCCCTCCAGAAGGTATACCTCTAGAAATTTTCCAATCTAGTAACCAAATCCTTAAGCCTTGGCAATTTACATCTTGCCCAAGGACTGCAGTTGAAAAAGAGCCATCTGGTTAACACTGGCACATTTACAGTAATGTTGATCAATGTGCACTGTCCCTGTAAACACATTTGATTAAATTAAGCTTCACACTGTAAAGGTACAGAAGACTGTGAAAGATCTAACCAGCCCACCTGACAGGGAAGGGATTGAATGCCCAATGTGATATTTAAAAGAAAATTAACGCAAATGAGTTTCATTCAATATTTCACGGTTGTTTTCCATAGTACAATAATTTCAACTGAAGTGCAGTCAAATCTGTTTGCACCCGAATGCTAAATGTTTATTGTGAAGGAGTAACATTTTGACTTCCTGCTTTTTCTCAGTCTTTACTGCTGCCTTGCTTCATATTTGTTTTTGGTTTTTTACACACACACACACATCTTAAATTATTGCAAATTACACCTATAAAAAATAAAAAGGTAAGTTAAAAAACAAAACAAAAAAAGGGCTTATATAAAACACTAGGAGCTCCAAACCAATTCTGTAACCTGGATTTGCAAACAGCAGCTTGCATTCTATACCTAATTACACCTAACACAATTAAAAGAAAAATAACTAAATCACTAAAATGAGAAATTCTGTTTGAATGATTATTGGACATCGGACACTTTGCAGCTGAAACTTTGAGACACAACGCATCATGACTAAAAAGGGCAGGCATGCATCTTTTATTTCCAACATGTTAAAACCCAGCCAATTGTGCAATGTAAATGCTGGGGAACAGGCACAAGAATTTGCAATAAATTCAGTGGTTTTAAGAGGATATGTCAGAAATGTCAGTCATTCACACACAAGTGTACAACAGCCCACATTTTGCAGATTTATTAAAGGAGTTCATGTCTCACTAATTTAATTAGCAACCTTAGACACTGAAAATCAGCTTAGTTTACAGCAGGTGGCTTATTTACAGATATACAAATTTCTTACATGTCTACTTTAAAATCACAGAACAATTTAAGACAGCGGAGGCTGAAGAGCAGTTCCTCTGAATGTAGCTAACATTTCATGTCATCTATTGGGGAGAATGTGATCAGCTTGGGAAGGCTGTACTCCTGCTTCTTTACAGGTGAGGGGGTCTTCAGTGCATCTAGGTCTAGTGAAAAAACCTTATCTGTGGCTTCTTCTGATGATGTTGGCGTCTCCATCCAGTCTCTGTTCAAACCAGAAACTGTGTGATCTAACAGAAGGTAGTCAGGTGTCCTCGTGCCTTCCATCAAGAAGCCATCATTTCTTGCTTGCTGCTCATGTGTGTATAACGGCGACTGCTTCATCTCAGGCTTCAGCGAGGGGATGAGTAGCTCGTCATCTTCACTCTTCACCGCTTCATCGTCAAGACTCAGCAGACTGTCGCAGTCTGGAATTTCAGGGAGGGTTTCCTGGTCGAGGCTGAAGTGGACCGCACTGATGCCTGTGCCGCTCGGACTGTCGTGGGCCTCTGTGATGAACGTGTCCCACGAGAGAACTGACTTGTGCAAGGCCCCCTGCTGGCAGACAAGAGGGCCACTGCGGTTCACTGTGGTAGCCGTGACAGGAGAGGGGACAGTCTGGGAGGGAGTGTCGGTGCTCGGCAACTCATCGCAGGGCTCGCTGACAGAGGCGAGTCGCTCTATTATGCTGTCATTCAACTCTGCCAGCAGCTGATTTCTTTTAGCTTTGTCTTCCTCCACAGCCTTACGCCAGGAACTTTTCACATCCAGAACTTCGGACGGAAGTAGCCAGGAGGAGAAAAGTAATTTATTAAGTGAAAGTACGTTAAAAAAATCTTTTTGAAAGTCAGGTCCTCTAATGCATTAAACCATGCTGTTAAACTCTTTTACCAAATAGTTTATGACTTACTCAAGCTCTCAGGGGTACGTGGCAGCTGTTTCCGAGCAGAGAAGGGATCTCTTTGAAGAGTGCTGAGAAGGGCCTCCAATTCCAAACCTTTAACCCTGCCCTCTGAATGAGTGGTTGTGGTTACAGCATCGGCAAACTAATAATATAAACATACACATAACTTGGCAATGAATCAGAAAATCTTGTTTTCCATAATCACTATGTCCACTTTTTAGACTTATGAACCCTTTAAAAAAAACAAAACAACTAAAACCTGTTAAGTTATGGGCAGTTTGGTTGAGAACTGTTTAAATACCTGATCAGCAAGGTTATCATATTCCATGTTTAATATCTGAGTCTTGGTCCTCACGGGAGTCACCTTCTGATGAGTATGGATTGTCTTCCTCACACTCACCTGATAGACAAGAACAGCTATTTAATAATTTATTTTTTTAAAACACGGGTTATCAGAGGAATCATTGTACAAAAGTTTAGAGGAGAGAAACCAGAAAATATGAAATTAACCCTTTAAACAGAGAAAACTTGTCATATGAAAATATGACACTTGCCTGAGGCGACGAGAGCGGTGCAGCTCTGTGAGGAGGGGAGGGGGGCGTGTCAAAAAGCCAGTCGAGAGAGGTATTTGCTCGTGTTGTCTCAGTCTTGACAACAGGACTTTCGGTCCTCTCAGCTGTTACAGGGCAAGTGCTGTTTAGATAAGAAAGTGCTTCATTATTTCAAACACGTTCTCGCACTCATTGGCTTCTGGTTGCAGTGCAGCTCAGTGTTGATGCTGCCCTAAACCTGAGTTACGGTTCAGCTGAGCGGATGCGAGTAAGTTCAAATTCCCAGGTTCAGAATAAGAAGAGAGTGAAATTCTCAGCTGTACAGCACTTTGACGTAAATGTAATGAATTTGTGGTACAGGTAAATGTTTGACAAACAATGACACTTGGCCACATGCTCCAGGTTAACAAGGTTTTCATTAACCTTTCCCACTCCACTCTAAAAACTTTAAGCTCATTTATGCCATGCTTTAGTAGAAATTCTATTATCATATTCATACAGAGTGTCTGCTCCGTATCTGTCCGTGGCGATTTCTCTCAATTCGCCGCGGTCATCAGAGAGCAGGGATGCTATAGGGAGGACTAGTGACAGGCAGAGCACTGCTCAGGACTGCCCAGGTATCTGCCTCCCATCAACCCCCCCCCCCAAAAAAAAACAAAAACAACACCACAAAAAATAAATAAATAAATAAATAAATAAAATAAAAAGAACAATATTGTCATTAAGTTCAAATTTCCCTAAGACATCATTACCTGTTGAGCTTGGAAAAACTAACATTGACATCATCCTGTGATTTTCTCTCTGTGGGCTTCTCTTCTGGAGGGAGGGGGGAAAAAAAAACAAGAACAAACATTAAGTAAAGCAAACTGTAACCTTGCATCTTAAATAAAGAAAGAGAAAAAAAAGCCTATTATAATCTAACTCTGCTCACCGAGAAGTTTAGCAGGGTACTGGGAGAACACACTACTTTTGTATTTTGCTTCAGCCGCCGGCTCAAAGGACAGTGGAGCCATTGGTGAGAGGAAGCTAAGAGCCTGAAAATAAACAACAAAAAAAAACAAGACCTATAACCAAAATAAAAGTAGAAATCAGATAACATTACAACCCATAACAGCAGACATCTTATTGCCTTCTGCAAAACTAGTATGCCCTAATTTTGAGGCCTTGCCCTAAACTTCGATCTAAATTCTTTTGGTCACCCCTGGGTTAGTAAAGATATAACACATATTCCAAAAAAAATGTGTTTGCATTATTAACAGTACTCATTAAATAAAAATAATTTAAAGCATGCTGTAAAAGACTGATATTCTGCGATTTTAACACTTCTACAAATACTTCTTGGTAACCACATCCTAGAACAGACGCAAAACATTTCACTTCAGATGAATACAGCCAAAGTGTACAAAAGGTACTAAACAACCAGGAATATTGTGTTAAACATCTGAAGAGTAAAGAAAACACATGCCAAATATCATGGCTCAACTCCTTGCGGTTTTGGAGTCTGTAAACCAGGAATTTAAGACCTCACAGAGGGATGGACAGAATGACGACAATATCCTCCTGCTTTATACTGTGCGGCAAGATAAAAACTCAAGCTCCAAGCAACGTGGACAATAAGATGCATCATCTTAATTTAAAAATAAGTGTTTGTATTGTGTGATTTAAGTATAAAATCAAGGGACCACTTACAGGATCTTCATTGAGAAAAGAGACTAGGGGTGTGTTTTTCAGAGTATCCATCCACTTCTTATCCCACCCTGTCTCCAACTCCTGAATGGCATTCCTGACTTCAGGGATTTCTTCCTTAGAAATCTTCTGCCTGGGAGGCGGCATTAAAGGACAGCTTTGAAGTTAATTTCATTTACTAAAAGAAAAATAAATGTTGACACCAAGTCAAGTCTATTAAAACAGCATTTTCCAAACCACTAACACCCATAGATTTAGATGTACAGATAGGAGGGGTAGCGGATATATCAAGTAAACTACGTCGAATATGGAACTGCCAGACAGATGGAAAAGAGGAGGATGGATGTAGTGGAGGAGGACATGCAGAGGGTGGGTGTGACACAAGATGATGCATGGGATAGGGCGAGATAAAGGCAGATGAGCCGCTGTGGCACCGCTAAAGGAAGTAATCAAAAGAAGAAGACAGTGCGGGCGCAACAACACCAAATGTAAATAAGCTCGTGTAGAAAGTGCATCCTATCAATCATGTGCAGCTTAATATATACCTGATGAGGTGGAGGTCCTGCAGTGTACGGCCCATCTGGTGACACTTCTCTTGCAGGTGGTGAGGGCTGAGCTGGGGCTTGGGGATGTGAGAGACCCGACAGCGTTCCTCCTTCAAAAGCTGCAATGCGTGGGTCATCAGCTCCATCACACAGAGGAGATTCAGCTGGTTGGCTTCATACACATTCCCTGAACTTAACTGGAAATAAAGAGCAAACATACCAAAAAAAAACACACAGAGGGTGAAAGTTGTCAAAATGATGATTTATGAGCAAATGCCAATGTCTACCATTGTTTGCCAAATCTTCTCTGACTACTGTCCAGAGCACGGTTTCCCCTTCTCTACAAAGACTGTGATTCTCATCATACATATGCCCAAGTGTGGTAACTTTTCATGACAACGTTCTAGACTTAGTAGTGTGGGGAAAAAACACGATCCATAGTTTTAGATAAGAGAAATAAATAAAAGAACAGACTCAAGATTCAAAGAACTTTCACTGTTGTATTTAAGAGCGAGCTGACGCATTTCTCTTCTCCCTCACCTGATGTGGGAGCTGTTCAATTCTCTCCAGCAGGCAGTGAGGAATTTTAAGAACTTGATCCATCCCGTCAAGGACGTATTGATCTACATCCCCTTTCAAAACACTCTCCACAGCACTCTGCTCCTCTTTGATGGTCAACAGCATTCCATCAATGTCCGACCACAAGGCGCGAACCTTAGGACAACAGAGGTACATCTGTGAGCTCTTAGAAAAGTAGACAAACTTCAGCACAGGATTCTCTACTCATCTCCGATAACACGAATCCATTTAGAAAACACTGAGAATGTGCTGTCACAGTACAATAAAGTACAATAAATCCCCTACATTGTGAAAGGTTTTGCCAAGATAACATCACATACCTTTTTGAGCTTCTCAGCTGAAGAGGTTTCCTCCTGAGAACAATCGCTGCTGTAGCGTCTGAAAGGACAGTTCCATTTGTTAAATATGTGTCTTAAGAAATTAATTTTGGAGTGCTGAGGAGAAATTACACATACTTCAGCAGCTCATCATACTTGGCACCGTCTGCTTTGATGTCCTTCATAGACTTCACCAGAAGCCTTCACAAGAGAAAAAAAAAATAACTTCAATCTTCAAGACAGCAAAGGTGCTTTCTCAGCTCTGACATGGTAATGCATATCATTTAAAAGCATTTCTTTTTGGTGGAGCCCTGCTCTTATGCATCCTGTCACGGCTTACTGAAACAGTTGTTAGAAGTGAGCCATCATAAATGAAATTTGCTTCACCTAAACTTTTCACGACTTCCTGCTGGAACACCTCAAAATATCAGCTGAGAAATGTGCCTGCTGATTGCACTGACTCAGTAGCAAACTACTACTCACAAGTTTACACGATAGTACAGAACGCTCTAATCCTCACGCAAGTCTAGCTCCACAGAATTTAAAGGGAAGAACATGTAAATATTTTGCTTATAAAATATACTGCTTAAAACATAAATTTGTAACCATGGAAGAAGAATAGAGGACACAAGTGATATGGCAGAAATAACCCAATGATCACACACTAAAAGTAACGAGCCTCTTCTTACAAGGTTGGAAATTAGTGTGGTTAAAAATGTCGGCTGTATTTCAGCGGTCAGCGGATTGATCTCCGGCTCCTCCTGTGAATGCAAATCCATCAACTGAACCTCGAGTTGCCCTCGATGCATCCACTGGTGGATGTATTTCAAAGTAACATTTTGATAATGCCTAGTCTAGAAACACTGTCTATGGAATCGAACACTTTAAAGTGGTACCAAGTGTATTTTTGTTACATTTATATCAAAACATTAAGTAAACATTACAACACATTTTTCTTGAAGCCTCATATTTCTCCAACATCTGTTTCAGTTCCACTTCCACAAGCACTGATACAGGAACCCTACAGCCTCATACCACAACACTTTTTGTTTACTTAAAAGGTTGCTTGTTGTATTAACTCCTCATTACTTTTTTAATTACTATTTTCTATTTAACCGTGCTCCTTTTTTGAGTAATTACCACCTCAGAGCCATTTTGTTCTGTCATATTGTATTTATTTTATTGGTCTGTTCTATTTTTAAGCTCCTTTATTATAGCTTGTGTTATAGATCTTCCACGACACAATCATTTCCCAACTTTTGGATTAAAAAAAACAAACTTTTATCTTGTCTCATCTTAAAAGCTACTCAGAGAAAGTGGATTTCATTTAAATAAAAAAACAAAATAAAACAAAAAAACAAAAATTTACATAAGCTTCAGTAAGTTAAACCACATGTTTCTTTGTTTATTATACAAGTCCTGCTCATTTTCACTTGGTGAAAGGCCCACATCTCTTTGCTTTGGGTGACCTTTTTTTAATCTGCAGGAAAATCCCTGCAAAGAAACAACTCTGTAAAGCTGCTTAAACTGACAGTGGACTTACTGGGCCCGTCTCTGGTACTCCTGGAGAAAACGATCCTGTTCCACTGCAGCTTTCAAAAACCTGGTATGGATCCGATTGAACCTCTTAACTGCCACGTCCAAGGTTGAAGCGGGCATTGCCGCAGCCTCGGGAAGCCAGCTGTCATCTGATAACAACAATGTTCAAGATCATTTGATGTATCTTTGCAAACCAGGTCCATGGCAAATGAAATTCGATAGGATGACACTTTATACTTTTGGGATTGTAGCTGGGGGGGGGGATTCCATCAAGCCCTACCTGTGGTGAATGTCTTCATTTCCTGCAGCATGACATGATTGACCAAATGAAGCATCAAGCTGGTAAACTTGGGGCCTCCGGGCGAGAGAAACAATGAAGCCACCACTTTGGATCCTGCATTTGCAGTTTCATCCTACACAGTCATAAACAGGTAGCTGTCAGTGCACTAAATACAAACCTTTTTCACTAATTAAAAAGGTTTTACAATAGATTTATATACAGCTGCACTATTTATCAAATTTTAATCTTGATCAATATTTTGGCTTCCCATGATTAACATGACCAAACAATATTTAAAACGCATGCTCCGCCAATAGAACGCAAGCAAAAGCAAATCAAGAGCTCCCTGAGTTAGCGTTGGATGATGTGCCTGAATGCATCAGTAACAGCCGTCTCCTGCGCTGTACAGTGTGTCATATAGATAGCAGACCACCGAAACAAAAGTCAAATATTTGGCGCAGTAGAAGGTGAAGTGCTCGTCCCTCAAAGTGGATCACCATCTGTTGTTTGGAAATACTTCAGATTTCAGTGATGTTAACAAAGCACTCATGTAACAAATACAGCAGAGTTGGATCTATGCTGCAAAGCAACACAACTGATTTATACAGCCACCTGAAACCCACAACCAACTGCAATATAATCAATGACGCCCAAGAAAAACAATGCTAACTCCAACTCAGACGTCCATAAAAGCAAAACCATCCTGCGCGTCTGTCTATCCATCCAGCCTGCAAAGATGCACTGAAATCACCAACACAGCTGCATGTTGCCAAAAAACACAGTGAGTCATGAAGGCTTCAGAAAAAGGGTCAAAAATACTAGTCAAGCAAAATGTTATCCCCTTGTGTAATTATATTTCCAAACTGGCAATATCTGCACTATACTGAAAAAGGCAGGGAGACTAGAGAGGGATCTCATAGCTGCTGAATACTTTGCTTTGAGATTTATTCCCATCCATCGTGTACGACTTTATATTTTGCCTCTAGTAGATGCACTCAGATCAGGTGAATGAAACTTTATGTGTCTGCAAAGATGAATTAACAAAAATATAGCACAATCTAAAGGTTAAAGCAGTGGCCTGTGGATTCAATTTTATCTTAAACTTTGGTTCAATTTATTTAGCAGTGCTGTGTTTGCATGACTTTTTTTTTTTGCTACTAAACGTCACTGAATAATCAGGACAAATAATCATGATCTAAAATATTGATCAGAAACAATAACGATTAGCCTTTTGACCATAACCGTGGAGCCCTAGTTTTGCACATTTAAAGCCTCAGAAAGCACAGTTGTAAGTCAGGCCGAAGGACCCCACTGAATTTGAGCAGTTTATAAGCCTTCAAATTATGTTTATACACTGATACTTTAAAAACATCCCTTTTACACAAGGAGGAAATTAAAGCAATGAAGCAAAACATGAGGATAGAAAAGGGAATGACAGAGTTTCAGACTTTAAGGATACAGGGGTACGTGTATGTAATCTGTGGATTCCCTGGTCAGAAGAAGAAGAGCAATAGAGAACAAAATTATATTCTCACCATTATTTCTCGCAGCCAAGCGCAGGTAACTTTACGGAACTCCGCGTCCGCCTTGTGATTTAAAACAGGCCAGCAGTGCCTAATAACCCAACGATAAACAAGAAGAGATTTAAACAAATATTGGTGAAGACAATGCTTATACAGTACTGGTTATTGTTGGCTTTACCTGTATGTCTCACGGAAACGTGTCGGGTTAAGTTTCTCTAACAGGAAATGGGTTACTATGTAAAAGGCATCTTTGTTGGGTTTGTCGAACATGTTCCTGTGGGCCATAAAGTAAGACTACATAAAAACAACGTAAAATCAAGCTAAAGTGAAAGCAGCTACATAATAGACAAGTTCAGTGTATAATCCACACAGATTAGCTGGCACTGTTAAAAATGAAATTAAAACAAACTCACGGCCCTACGTTGACGTGTTTAGCATTAATGTTGGTTTTGCCAGCGACAGACGAAACTGCAGCGGCCGGCTGAAATCCGAGCCCGAGGAGACCAAACCACAAATACTGCCCATTCTCCTTCTGCATCAGTGTCGGGTTCGCCATCATTCAGAAGCACCGTGAACGTGTGTCCGACCGTGGCGACTTCAAAGCCCCAGAAAACCCCTGTTCAGCTAGCCTTCCTGCTAGCCACAACGTTTACTCTTCGCTAACTTCAACAACAGGGCGCAACCCAAATAACAAGCCCTGCCAAGAAGCCGCTATGTTATATACATATATATTTTAAAAAGTTATATAAAAAAAACGCTACCGTTGAAGTTAAATCTGGGTCAACATTTGTTAGCATACAATTCACAAATATCACGATCCATTTGGGAAGTAGACTACAAGAACACAAACCGCCAATTTTTCCAAAACTCACCCGGATGTTATTATTTACTTCCGGTTAGCAAAGGTAGCGGTGCATGACTTTTTCCTTCGGAGTGAACCAATTTTTAAATTTTTGTATAAAACGACGAAGACGCGTGGTGCCGTTTTGTGTCGATCGTAAATTGCTAAAGTGTAGTCCTAATGGCAGATAAAGTTTGATTCGGCTTTGGTCACAATAAATTACTGCTCTATATTCCACTGGGAGGATAACGCTACCCGCTAAATTGAGTCCCTTTACCTCAAAGAGCAGCCTACAGGTTACATATACTATAAATCACATATTTAACCACAGCCACTTTGATTGTCAGGATAATAGACTACACAGGCCAAAGTCCAGCAATCACAACATCCACAAGTGTCTCCACAACCCCTGGCAAAAATTATCGAACCACCAGTCTCTGAGGACATTCCTTCAGTTGTTTAATTTTGTAGAAAAAAAAGCAGGTCACAGACATGACACAAAACTAAAGGCATTTCAAACTTTCTGGCTTTAAGAAACACTAAAAGAAATCAAGAAAAATTACAATAGGGCCTTCGCACAGTTCGTGCTCAGGCCCTAATAACTGTGGTAGCCAGTAACAGTTAGCTTTGTAGAACAAGCACAGGGAATAAATTATGGGATCACTCAATTCTGAGGAAAAAAATTATGGAATCACCCTGCAAATTCTCATTACAAACACTAACACCTGCATCAGATTAAATCTGCTCGTTAGTATGCAGGTAAAAAGGAGTGATCACACGTTGGAGAGCTGTTGCAACAAGTGGACTGACATGAATCATGGCTCCAACAACAGAGATGTCAATTGAAACAAAGGAGAGGATTATCACACTCCTTAAAGAGGGTAAATCATCACGCAGTGTAGCACAAGATGTTGGTTGTTCACAGTCAGCTGTGTCTAAAACCTGGACCAAGTACAAACAACATGGGAAGGTGGTTAAAGGCAAGCATACTGGCAGACCAAGGAAGACATCAAAGCGTCAAGACAGAAAACTTAAAGCAATATGCCTTGAAAACAGAAAATGTACAACAAAACAAATTTCTTATCCCAACTATCGAAAGGATGTTTGGGGATGATGAAATCATTTTTCAAGATGGTAATGCATCTTGCCATAGAGCAAAAACTGTGAAAATATTCCTTGAAGAAAGACGCATAAGGTCAGTGTCATGGCCTGCAGACAGTCCGGCTCTCAATCCAATTGAAAATCTGTGGTGGAAGTTAAAGAAAATGGTCCATGACAAAGCTCCAACCTGCAAAGCTGATCTGGCAACAGCAATCAGAGGAAGCTGGAGCCAGATTGATGAAGAGTACGGTTTGTCACTTATTAAGTCAATGCCTCAGAGACTGCAAGCAGTTATAAAATCAGGAGTTGGTGCAACAAAGTACTAGTGATGTGTTGAAATGTTTTTGTTTTTCACGATTCCATAATTTTTTCCTCAGAATTGAGTGATTCCATAATTTATTCCCTGTGCTTGTTCTACAAATCTGTTACTGGCTACCACAATTATTTTTCTTGATTTCTTTTAGTGTTTCTTAAAGCCAGAAAGTTGCCATTTGAAATGCCTTTAGTTTTTTGTCATGTCTGTGATCTGCTTTTTTTCTACAAAATTAAACTGAAGGAACATCCTCAGAGACTGATGGTTCCATAATTTTTTGCCAGGGGTTATAGCTCTGCCCTGAGTTCAGAGTTAGTGACCAATGGTAATTCTTTGTAACTGTTTAACTTCTCTAAGCTAGAAAGTAACAAGCCTGTAGGAAATAATTAAAAATGTGTTGGGCAATTACATGTAATAGATGTAACTCAGGTGCCCAGAACACTGCTTGAGGTGTTTCGGATAGGTCTAGCCCGGAGGCCTTGGGGCAGGCCCACAGTACACTGGAGAGATTACATTTATATCCGGCTGGTTTGGGAAGGCCTTGAAAAGCAGGAGGCGGTGGCCAGCGTGACAACCCCAGCTCTCTCGGCTGCTGGGCTGGCACGTTGTCTTTGTGTGTTTTGTGTTGCAGGTGTGCAGTGGATGTGGTCGGGCCATCAGTGTTTGGAAACACCTGGGCCCAGTGTGCCCCAGTATTTAAACAATACAAAAAAACCCAAAACACATACTGGGGAACCTTAGGGAACAAGTGGCGTGCTCCTGAGTGCCACACACTGCCAACCTTTTTCTTTTCATTCCACACCAGCACACATGCCAGTGCTAGTGACATATCTCATGGCTTTTTACCAGATAACTTTATTTAGTTGGTTTCAAATTAGTTTTTACTTGTATAATGGTGTCACCTCCCATTATGTGCTATAGTTTTTGAGTCAGTTGTGACACTGGGGAGGAGGAGGACACCTGGGCATCTCTGCTTAGACTGCCTGGACACAGATAAGCAGCAGGAAATTGATAAATGGAGATGTAACTTTACACTGTTGCTTTATACATATGTAAACCAGTGATACAGCATTGACCACATACTTAACCAATAAAATCATCAAAAGGCTTTGAAGTGCTGCGGTAATAAAAACAGAGTAAGCATAGTGCAAATTCTCATTTGTCCTTCTTTTATTGTGGAACATACAATTATTTAGATCTCCACCACAACTGGTTAAGCAGAACAATGTAAAAGAAAGAAGTGCTCCTTTTTGTCTAATCATTCATATCATTGCAGTTCTTTTAAAAGCAGCTGACAACACTCGCCCACCTTCGATGGATCAGACACTGTTGAGTACTTGGAAATCTGAGAGCTGACGCCCAAGGAGCGAGCCAGGTCCTGGGCTGCCTGATCTGAGGCCACTGTGGTTCCCAAGGCTACCAGCAGCCTAAATACAGCCTCCTTGTCTTGTACCGTCTCCAGAGCTCTACTGGCCACAGATAGGCACTGGGCCTTGGCCTCAAGGTCAGGTTGGTGATGGAGGCAGCCAGCGTAGTTAAGCACCAGAGTGGCCAGGGCAATGTGGATGTTCTTATTGCAAACTGTGGCCAGGTCAGCAGCACGTGATAGCACCGTTTCGCGCTGGCCCATGAGGAGAGCTCGTCCATGCCTGCCGCTGAAGCAATTACACAGAGTCCGCAGTGCCAGCATCTGGTTGGCAGGACGCCCCTCGGGCCTCATTAGGTTCAGGAGGTGGTTGCACAGCTGTACACCTTCTGCCTCTCCACAGAGGCTCTCATTAACTTGCGGGTGGCGTACTGCCAGCCTCATGATGTCCAGGATGGGAAACACAATATCTAGAACACATGAATAATAATTGGGGAATTTTATTAGTGAGGGGAAATTAACTTAAGAGCCTTAATAAATAAATAAATATATATATATATATATATATATATGATAGATAGATATAGATAGGAATGGGATGCTTTTGTATTACCTTCAGGCCAGTGAGAAGCTTTCCAAAGCAGGTTGATCTGTTGGATGGTTGGAGGAGGCTCAGAGGAGTTGGGCCCGCACACAGACAACAGCAGCCCCTCAAGGCTTTCCAGAATTTCTTCAGAGAGCTTGTGCTCCTGAGGAGCACCTCCGTTTAGTTCCTTCAACTTGGCTGTTAAGGACAGGTGACAACACACTTTGGTACACTATGTTGCAGACAAGAAATCACCCACTTTAAAGCACAAGTTATGTGGCAAGGGTCTACAAACCACACCTAAATGCTTACCAATGATCTGAGCGCTATTGGCTTGCTCAAAGGTCACACCATCAGTATTGGGAAAGTAGATGTTGGTTGTTTGTCTCAAAGCTGCTGAGGAGTAGGCACCTCCTCCTGCAAATCAGGGAGCAGATCACCCAACATTAAAGGCCTGAAACAAATTGTGTGCCACTTTCTTAAAGAAATAAAAAAAAAAAAAAGTAGTATGATGTTGACCAGCTATCAACTGTCATAAATGAATCCCCTAAGAGACAGGCCTCACGACTTCATTATCTCACATGTCCCACTAGTTCCTTCAGTTACTAGTTCACCTGTGAAGGGGTCTGCCACACCTACAGGAGCACCTGGGCTTGGTTCCGACCCTGGGATGTAACGACCAGTGCCTGTGAGGAGAAAACAGAGCTGCAAAACTGCACTCACAGGTCATGTTCAGACTGTGAAAACCCTTTAAGTAAACACACCGTACCTGTAAAGGGATCAGCTCCAAACCCTGGAGTATCACTGGAAGAACCAGGGATATACCGAGCTCCTCCTGTCAAATGAAGAGACGAAACATACCATGCATTTAGTCCAGGATATCTTAGACATTACAATTAAATTATTAGCCAAGACATTTAAGATGTTTTATAAATTTCATTAATTCTTTTATTTAAAACCAAGAAGCCAGCAGCAGTATCTATCTTTTGAAACTCACCAGTGAAGGGGTCACCACCACCAGGCTGGGCTGGGCCCACCACGTGCCCTTTGGTGTTCTCAATGATAAAATTAGCAACTTGGTCGAGAAACATGGGGCTGAGGTCGTTCTTCTGCAGAAAGTTGTGCGCTGTCAGCCAGGGGTCATCGGTCACGTTGTAAGGCAGCTTCATGGATGGCCCTCCCTCATTCACATCAATGGTGAAGACATAGTCATACTCCTGCAGGCAGATGGGGGTACATTAATGACATGCGGCGTTCCTCTTATTGACTCTAAGCTCACAGCCTCACCTTTCCTTCGTACATAACACTCTTGGAGGTCTGTTGGTTTGAGCCTCCAACCACATCTCCGATTTTTATCCAGCGGTCGTCACTGACGCTCCACTGATATGCCTCCACCTTCTGTCCATCTTTAATCAACCGTGTCTGTCCATCACGATTCCCTGTTGCAAACAAATCCACCTTGATGCACAGAGAACAACTTCACTGTTTTACATGATAAAATAAATACAAGTGTACTGTATTACCAGGCTCATTAAGGTGTTCCCTTCCAGGAAGGTCCTCCACTTTGATGTCACCAAGATCCCCTGTCTTGGGGTCGATGGTGGCTTTGGAAAGCTCATTCTCAAAGACCTGCAGTTCTTCTGCACTAGCCATGCGGTCCACAGCTTCCGTAAACACACGGATAATGCCATCACTGTGGGCACAGGAGCAGCATCTGGTTTAGCTACAGAACTACTTTCTGCATCTTCATCTGAGGATTTCCACATTTGTTTGAATGTAAGAGAGATGTAAGAAATGAGGAGAGTGAACCCTAGCATTAATGGGCTTTTAAATATTTATGGTGTAACATGATCAAGGAAATCATTATGACCTGACTACATATTAGCATGCCAAAAACAGCTCTGTTACCTGGCTCCGACTACTATGTCACCATTAGGTAAAATACAGCAGCACCACACAGACTGAGCAGGCAGGCGGATGGTCTGGGAGCACTCTCCTTTCCTCCATATCCTCAGAGTCCGGTCCTCCCCTGTGCTTATAAAATCTAAAACAGAAAAACATCAGGGTGAGGGCAGGGTTAGCCAGCTACGACCTCAGAGCATGAAAACAAATGGACACTTGCTGAATAAACAACAGAGCACCAGCGACTGGTGGTTTCAAGTCTCCCCACTCTATTCCATGGTTTTAAATATTGATACAATGAACAAACCTTGGCTATTGGGGAAGACGGCTAAGCTGTAGATGAAGTTGGTGTGACTGTAGTAAACCTCTACACATTCGCCTGTCACCAGCCACCTTCTGATACTCGCGTCATTGCTACATGAGAAGAACTCAGTGTTGCTGATCACTGCCAGTCCCCTCACACAATCCTCATGACCTAAAATGGAAGACAAAAATATTTTGCAACAATAGCTTAACCCGAATAATACCAAGTTACCATTTTAAAGTTTTACTTTGACAAAATTGTAGTTTCATCTCATACCCTACAATATTGTTGGTTAAAAAGACCTAAAAATGATTGAGGATGATGTTATTAACCAGACAGACAAAGACAGACAACCAATTAATTACATGTATCAACAGACATTCTAATTTTTGTATAAACACAGATCTGTTGAAAAACCTATACCCAAAAAAATTGCAATATCCACCTATAAATGCTCACCTGTAAAAGTCTTCTCACATCGTCCAGCCTTCCAAAGCCTTATGGTCTTATCTGCTGATCCCGAAAGCATAAGGCCTTGTTCAGGTAAGATGACCACTGCCCACACAGCTGCAGTGTGGCCCTTTAACAAAATTAACAAAGCACAAAGCATGTTTTGACAGACCCTCTACTTATTGTTTCAAAACAATGGACAAATTAAATCACTGTCCAATTAAGCTGTAAAAGTGTAGAGGATAGCATACCTGTAAGGTCATCATGCACTTCTCATTGAGCCAGACCTTGGCTGTAGTGTCCCAGGAACCACTCAAAAGCGTCCCAAACTTCCCAGAGGACAGAGTGCAAACTGTGGAGGTTTAAAGTTAGAAAGCTGGGAGCCAGACACACTGTAAACATGTTCAATGAAATGTCGACAGGCCGAGCAGTTAATACTCACTGCTGACAAGCGTATACAAGAGCACAACTCACCTGTATTTTTGTGCCCCTTGAGAGTGAAGAGGGGCTGGGGTCGGTCCAGCGAGAAAACACAAATATTATTATCATTCCCGCCTGTAGCAATAAGTCCCCGAGGGTATGTTTCACTGGGTGCGATGACGCATACACAGGATACAAAATTTGAGTGGCCAGACATACAGTGCATTTCTGTGAAGCCTTTGTCTGAACTGTCAAGAGAAGAAAAAGAATAGAGTTAACAATTATTTGAGAGGAAACAAATTACGTTTTTCTTTTCTTTTTTCACCAGTACATTAACAGACCGAAATAAACACTCCAAATCTGTTTCACTTTCGTGTTTCGCACTGGAAGAGTTGCAGCTGAATGAATGACAAAGCTAATTTGAGCAAACGTTAGCAATATGCTTCTTGGCTAACTTAGCTACTAGCCACTTTTTAGACATAGAAATTCATAAATAGTAAAATATTCAGTGAGGCGATATTTGGCTCGACACTCTTCTTGGCCGGACACGTTTACCGGCCGCAGAGTGACTTGCACACTGAAATAAATCGTAGCTAGGCAGCAGTTTGTGAGCAGCAAGCTAACGCTAGCTACCTTGAGTTTGGTACCCAGACTCTTCCGGTTCGGTCTCTGGACACAGACACGAACGCTCCCTCTGGAAAAACAGCAGCGGCGACTCCCCTGACGTCCATCTCGTGGGCCGGGATTGAACACCTGAGTTTATACGAGTTGGATGATGCCATTTTACTACGACAACACAATGAAACTACTGTGGCACTGTTGTTACGCAGCGTCGCTGTCAACAAACACCAGACGCTATTGCTAGCGGAAGTTGAATTACGTCATTGAATGCAAGCAGCGTATTTTTCATATTAGCGTTTAATTATTTCAGTTCAATATAAACAGTTTTGCGTTTAAAGTATAAGTTTTAAGGTAGTATGTTCACCAAAAAATATTTGAGATTTGTATTTGTGAATAATTGTCTCAAATTGCATTATCCGCAGTTGACCTGAGGGTGGCAGCAGAGCGTCTCCTGTAGCTGGTGGGCTCCGCGCTCCCTCCCAGTCCGCAACCCACCTATTCCAGCAGCTGCTTCAACAACTGCATCAAACTACCGAGAAGGACGTGGGGCTGAGCAGGAAACTGGGACTGTCGATGTAAAAATAATGGCTCAAAGTTAAAACGTGAAAAGTAGGTCTGTCAAAATCAGACTCACGTGATCCAGCATCTCGGACGAAAAGAGTTAAACGCCTGAAAATAAACCAGAGACGCACCACGTCCAGATTAAATTATGATCACACTTGCCGTTGCTGACTTTTTGACCTGACTATTATTTTTCGGTATTCTGTTTTGTTTTTAGTTTTTCATTGTTTCTTTTTATAGAAAGAAATTTGAATACCTCACAGCCAGACAAAAAATAATAACAACTTCACTTAAGTTCACTTATTCACTCACGCTTCCTCTTAAATCCCCATTTTACAATTTTATTTAATAATAAATAAACGTGTTCCGGTTTTATTTTTAAAGTCAAATCGACCGGAAATGTGATTTTTTTTATTGCAGGTAGCAAAACAGGTCCTGTCCAGCCCAAAGACGCTATGAGGAAGTAGCTTCAGTGATTCCTGCGCTGAATAGGACATTAAAAAGTGAGTATCTTTTAATTTTAGGACACGAAAATGATACCTGACACTGATTTATATCTACAGGAATGAATTAAATGGCGGCGTTGGTCCGTGGATGTTAGCTAACACAATAAGGTTCAGAGCCCACCCATCACGATTGTGATTGTGATCAGCAGCATGAATGATGGAGCAGGCGAACCTTTAGAAATAACGAGTCTCTGTCAGTGCTTGCTCACGGGGTTATGAAGGCTGTTTATGCTGATTTAAGCAGTGTTACTGTGTTAGATAATACTGATCAGTGTTAAGGTGGTGGAAGAAGAGCCTGGTTTACAGGCACCTGCTCTGTATTACACAGAGGTTAGGCCTGTGTTTTATCACCAATCCCAGGAAATATCTAATATGTCCTTGTATGTACACATCTGATAAACGTCTCCTCAATCCTGCTTTTGTTTAGTCATAGATCTGTCATACGTGTTACTGTCATGTAGCTGTGGGCAGGGCAAAGTGCAGTGTTTGGTGATAGCTGCAAATGAAACAGTGAAAAAACATGAATGGCAGGTTTATAATACACACGTGAGAAAGCAGCAGGGATAAGTAAAAGCTGAGTTTAACTGTTGGTGTCTTAAATGAACATGTGTGTGTAGGTTTCCCAGAAGTCCCAGCAGCCATGAAGCTTCGATTGCACTTTGTGGTGGACCCTATGGGCTGGTTGTGCATCAGTGTGGTATTTGGGATCTGGCTCTACAACACTTTCTTTATTCCTAAACTGGTCCTATTTCCACACTATAATGAGGGACACATTCCCTGGGCCATAGTCGTTTGTGAGTTTCCTCATTTATTTTTTAAATTTGTGAAACAATTAAAATTAAACCTGCTTCTTTGGAAGCTGGAAATGAATGTGTGGCTTTAAGTGGAATTTATTGTAATTAAAACACACCGTATTTCTTTAGGTTACTACATAGCATCGGGACTCTGCCTAGCAGCACTGCTCAGAGCTTCCACAGCAGATCCAGGCCGTCTTCCTGTGGACCCACACATACCTCACTCTGGTAAATGCGTTTGTCACTGCTTACCACTTATTTTTATATCTCTGGTTTGTCATGTGTTCCCGACTGGCAGACCGTGTGTGTCACAGCAGTATCATCTGTCTTTGGATCAAGTGGATGGCTCTTATTTTTTGGTGATTGTTATGCAGCGATTTTTGTCTTTTGTATTTCAGAGAGAGCACTGGGAGTTGTGCAATAAGTGCAACTTAATGAGACCTAAAAGGTCGCACCACTGCAGTCGCTGTGGCCACTGTGTGCGCAGGATGGACCACCACTGTCCCTGGTAATCATACACGCACACCTGCCACTTTAGCCTCATGCTCACCTCCATTCTTATTTATTTAATTAATGATGCTTTGCTAGTGATTTTTATTTTGTTTGTTTTTTTCACTGCAGTGATGGGGAAATTTATTTATTTATTTTTTTTAGTGACATAGCACATCACAACATGCCATATGTGTCCACTGGTGAGATAAACAAATAATATACATGGTCACTTGCTAAATGCAGTTTATTTCCTTTGCAGGATTAATAACTGTGTGGGAGAGGACAATCACTGGCTCTTCCTGCAGCTGTGTTTCTATACTCAGGTCCTCAGCTTATTCACACTGGTGCTGGACTTCTGTCAGTACTATTACTTCCAGCCACTGACAGGACTGGACCAGGTAGATTACATGAAATGTTTTTAAAGTGGGCCTCTTCTGCTCATTTCTGCTAGAGTAGTTTTGCTACCTTCAGAATGATCCCTGTTCATCTTGCACTGGGCCTTAGCGCAGCTCCTCAGTTCATCCACTGTCTCAATGCAAACATTGTAGCTTCTCTCCCCTTCTTCTGATCGGTTTCCCCCGAGGTGACCATATTAGGGATATCCGCTCTCGCTGACATCATACAGAGCCAAGAGTAGGAAAAAAAGCTGTCTGGAAACTTGAAATTTTTGGCCATGTTTATTATGAGTGTCTGCCACTGTAACAGAAACAAGGAGGAGCATAATAGGGCCCTTTAAAGCATTCAGAGTATTTTACAGACTTGAATGAATAGCATTACCCTGTGTGTTTTTGTAGTTCTAGTTTTACCAAATGCCGTATGTTGGCCCGTAAGATTCAGCTAAATTAACAGTAAACTGCCTCATGAACATAAATATTTTACAGTGGAAAATGTTGTCAAATGGAACTTTGAGATGATATGATAAGAGCTTTTCACAACAAAGGGCGGGGTTCTCTTTCACTCTATTAGGAAAAGTTTACGACACGTCATGAACTGGCTCTGCTGCGAATCTCTGCGCTCATGGGCGTGGTCATGTTTGGGGGCATGTCCACTTTGTTTTATACGCAGATGACTGGCATCCTCTCAGTGAGTACTGAACAAGGACGTATTTTCATGTTTCAGCTGACATGTCAAGTCAGGTTCTCCACCCTTTTCCCGCTGCCATTTCCTTGATGCAATTATGTCTTTACTTAGTTAAATGCAACTAGTCTTTCCAAGCTAATCTGTTGAATATCAGTGTGTAGGATCAGTAAGATGAGCACAGAATGCCTTAATTACAGTGTTATTCAGCCTGTATGTCCTATTGAAAGCAAGTTCAAGACAGAACATGACACAGGATACAGACATAAAACAACCAGTGCCAGTAATGCAGTGATCAATAGAAAAGAAACGAGAGAGAAAGTGTGAGCACTCGAGTGCATTCATCTTGCTATAAACCACAACAGCAACATGTTCATTTGCCATGCCTACCCTAGCTGAGAAAAAGTTCAGCTTATTTACTTTTTTTAATGACCCACTCATTTTGCAGTTTTCTTCCCTTTTCTCCCTTACAGGACATGACCACCATCGAGAAAATGGCTCCGTTTTCAAATGAAGCGTGAGTTCTCTTTAGTTCTCTGTTCTAGTAGCAGCAATACACGCGTCAGATCATTAGGCTGATCTTTTGGGAGATTAGCTGTTTCGTGACTGACAAATCACGACTGGATTGGCCAGCAGCGTATCCAGTTTGTGACGCTTGTTTTCAAGAATCCAAACATCCCAAAGCCGAAATTCTCAACCAAGGCTTCAAAACTTGAGTACTGCACTAATGGGTGATTTTGCAGCGTTAATCTCCATCCTTGATATGCAATCTGTGATCCTTACTCACTTTTTGGCAGGCGGTTAGGTGCAGAAAGGATTTTGCCATGAATAATTACCTACTTTTTCTCATCAGATATGGCGCAAAGAGATCCTGGCAGTGGGCGCTAGCCGAAGTTTGTGGCACTCGCTGGAAACTCCTTTGGTTCATCCCACTCCGAAGCAGACAGCCACTCAATGCCATCCACCAGTTCCGCACACATGTGTAGGCCGGCGGCACTCCTACCTGCACAGATGGTAGGAGCTGCCCTGATGAAACACTTTATACACTCTTAAGAATCCATCTGCTCGCCTCCACCATCCTCCTTTGTGCTATGAGAGCTGGGCAGCAGTGTTGGTTTTTCAGTGGATATGCCAAGTTTTTGTTTTTTTTTCTCCTCCTTTCTTTTGCCTTTCTCTACAAGGCCCAGACTGGCAGAAAACAGGGTCAAGAAACACCTTTGGGAGTAATATGGGAAAATATTGTTTTTTAACTCACTGTGACTGCTACTTTTAGCACTTGGAAACCACTTTTTCTGGCTAATTGCAAAAGAAAGATGGAAGATTTCATCTGAAAGCAGCTGGCAAAGGAACCCCCCCCCCTCTCAGGTTACTTTAATAAAGAGCCTTGAATACTGACCTTTAATCAATTACAGACAGAACAAGGGTTACTTCAGTATGTCTTTTAGAGCGGCATTTTTGTATGAAGTTTGTGCCTTGTTTCTTTTATCTGTACTTTTAATTTGTGTGTTTGCTGTTTTCCTTGTTGTTGGGAAGTTGTTTTTCTTGGTTATTGTTTTGTTTTGTTTTTTGTGAAGGGACGTGTCTGTCGTCAACTGTCTTTCTTTTACTGTATATCTTTTGAGGATTTACAAATGTTCTTTTGCATCGTTCTGTGAACAATTTATCTGTGAAACATTGATTTATGAAGAACGGCGCAGAACTTGAAAGATCATTTTTAGGCCTTTCATAATACATAGGCAGCCTGGTATGAACATGTGTTATAGGGAGCAGTTAATTCACACATTGCAATGGCAAAAACCCACACTAGAAACAAGCTCATACAATCAATCTTAGTGTTGTGGTCAAACTGCTGCATAAGCAAGAGTATAACATTCCTCGGCCAGTTAATGCCATGACTTGGTGTTACTTTGTTTTAGAGGGGGTTCGGTTGTCGTGTTTTGCCCTCAAAGATGACTTGAATCAGTCTGCTTATCTTAAATGAGTAGTTTAACTTTGTACCCCACTTATATCTGCACATGTGAAACCACAGCCAGTAGCTAGTTAGCTTAGCTAAGCATGATGTGAACCATGTAAACCACTGACACTTAATTAAATACAGTTTTTGTGTTTTAACGTTCTAAATTAATGAGATAAATCCTAGAAGTTGCTGAGCTTAGGCTGAGCAGTTTGTTTTTGCCTTTGAAGAATGCCAGGCTAACTTATTCCCTTTTCATGGTCTTAAAGCTAGGTAGCCACGGGCTAGCTTAGCTTAATGTGATAGCTTCATATTTCCTGAAGAGGTTTATATAAGTGGTGTCAAGTTTTTATTCAATTTTCTTTTTTAATTTTGTGCCACGATTTATTCCAAAATGTTAAAACATTCCTTTAAGTCAGTCTATTTAGCTGAAATGTATGTACAGTACAATGCATTAGCAAAATTAACTTGAACATTTCTTTTAATTTAGACTGTTGACAATATCATTTCTAATTGATGTTTATCATTTTGTGCTGCTGCTGTTGTAGTTAGGTCTTTAATGCATCTGAACAAACGAGCTTTATTAACACTGTCAGTAAAACTAGCAGATTGGCCCACTCGTGGTGGCGTACAGCTAGTTAACCCTTGACAAGACACAGGCAACTTATTTATGGTGGTTATACTGTATGTCTGTGGAACTGTTTGGAGATTTTATTGACTTCTTTAATGAGATACTTAAGGTAATGATAATACTAGCATTGCGTGGTTGTCTTTAATACTTGGCAATCTCTTAGCTAAACCTGTATGTAAACAAAGCTTGTCAATGTGTTGGGAAATAGTACAATATCCAAGTAGTTGTAAGTGCCTGTCTACTTTTTTGTTTTTGTTTTTGTTTTTATTTACTATAATCATCATTGTATGGCTGTCTACAAGCCAAAGACCTGGGGAAATGTTGCAATAGTCAGCGAGGATACAGTTAATGCATGTTTCACCAAATTTCCGAAGGTAGCGGTTCAATATTATGCACTGATTGAATTTCACATTCGCACACAGTCTTGTTTTACAGCAACCATGGTACTTCTGAAAGTAAGTCTCTTTTTTTTTGTATTTATGATTTATTCAGATTGTTTGCATTTGCATGAGTGTGTATTATTGATGACTCTGCTCTGTGATTTTTTTAAATTATTTTTTTTATATGATGCATATTCAGGTTCTTGGGTGTTTGTGTGTGCGTGTGGTTTTTTTATTGTTATTATTTTGGGGTCGGTTTAATGAGGGGATAAATTTGCATGATTGGCGCTGTTTTATGTTATCATTTTTTAAAGCAATAAGCATTGTGTATCAGTAAAGCCATCCAAATTATAATATGTATCGTGAAGTTTATGAACTGGTGGATGGATTTCAGTCATTACTCACTAATCAGTAATTACATGACTTGAATATCTGTCCTTTGTTTAGTTACCTCTGCCGATATTACCACACACTGTGGTGTGTATATTTTCAGCTAATACTTAGTTTAAGTAATCAGTTAACAGTATGTTGGCCTCTGCACCTCATGCTGATAATACTGGAATAATTGAAAGGCTTTAATTAATTGTATTTTAATCATAACCTGCAGCAAATTGGAGGTCTGAATATTTATGATACTCTTACTTCCCTTCCCAGTTGCTACCTGGCGTCCCCCAGAGTTCTCGGTTCGGATCTGTGCATTTTGTTCATTTTGTTCAATTTTTTTTTTGAATATGTTTACAACCTTTTTTTTTAAATTTTTTTTTTTATTATTCTGACCTCAAACAGTAGAACTGTTGTGTTAACTGTTTTGTAAGTTAACCTAATACTCCATAAACATGTCTCTTTATGTTTAGGAACCCTATGACAAGTTGGTAATTTATTATGTTATAAAACCATTATTGTGATTATATAAAGTATAGAAGTATTCATATTCAAATAAATTAGATTCTGAATAAGTTTGATTGTATTTTTTTGTCCTTTTAGACTGAAATCTTTGCTTCATCTGAAGCTTTTTTAAAGTTAGTTGAGAAGTCAGTGTAGCACATGATGGGTATTTTTAGAAATGGCATTTGTCAAAGGGACACATTGGCTGTAAGAACTCAAAAGAAGATTCTTATTTTTAGCTTGTGATCTTACAACCTTACAAAAAATACTCAAAGTTATCACACAATTCAAAATACACCAACAGGCCACTTTGTTAGGTACAGTGGTTCAGCTGCTGATTAAAGTAAATATCTGATCAGCCAATCACATGGCACCAACTCAGTCTATTTAGGCATGAAGACAGGGTCAAGAACATCACCTGAAGTTCAAACTGAGCATCAAAATGAGGAAGAAAGGTCATTTAAGTGACTTTGAATGACTGGTTCACTGCATTCAAGTGACCTCCACAGTCAGCAGATCTCAGTCCACCTTTGGGATGTGGCGGAACGGGAGATTAACGTCACGGATGTGTAGCTGACGAATCTGCACCGACTGATGCTATCCAACCTGGTACAAGCAAGGTATGATTATTAAAGTGTATGCACAGTAGCTGCTTTACAATACAAACATCCTTTCTCAGACTGATGCTGAAAAGCTAATTCATGCATTTATTACTTCTAGGCTGGACTATTGTAATTCATTATTATCAGGCTGCCCTAAAAGCTCCCTGAAAAGCCTTCAGCTGATTCAAAATGCTGCAGCTAGAGTACTGACAGGGACTAGAAAGAGAGAGCATATTTCTCCCATATTGGCTTCTCTTCTTTGGCTCCCTGTTAAATATAGAATAGAATTTAAAATTCTTCTCACATACAAGGTCTTGAATAATCAGACCCCATCTTATCTCAAAGACCTTATAGTCCCATATCACCCCAATAGAGCACTTTGCTCTCAGACTGCTGGCTTACTTGTGGTTCCTAGGATACTTAAAAGTAGAATGGGAGGCAGCGCCCTCAGCTTTCAGGCCCCTCTTCTGTGGAACCAGCTCCCAGCTTGGATTCGGGAGACAGACACTCTCTCTATTTTTAAGATTAGGCTTAAAACTTTCCTTTATGATCAAGCTTATAGTTAGGGCTGGATCAGGTGATCCTGAACCACCCCTTAGTTATGCTGCTATAGGCCTAGGGTACTGGAGGGCCCCCATAATGCACTGTTTCTTTTCATTCACCTTATTTATTTCGTTTATACTTCACTCTGTATTTAATCATTAATTATTATTAATCTCTGGCTCTCTTCCACAGTGTGTCTTTTGTCCTGTCTCTCTCCCCTCAGCCCCAACCGGTCATGGCAGATGACTGCCCCTCCCTGAGCCTGGTTCTGCTGGAGGTTTCTTCCTGTTAAAAGGGAGTTTTTCCTTCCCACTGTCGCCAAATGTTTGCTCATAGGGGGTCGTTTTGACTGTTGGGTTTTCTCTGTATTATTGTAGGGTCTTTGCCCACAATACAAAGCGCCTTGAGGCGACTGTTTGTTGTGATTTGGCGCTATACGCATCAAATTGAATTGAATTGAAATGCCCAGTGGAAGTAATGTCAGTCATCTAATAAGAGCAATTTTAAAGAGCAACATCTACACATAGAAAGTATTAGAATAGCAGTCAAATCCTTTACAATACACTGCAATGTAAAAATGCTTCATTACAAATAAAATTCCTGCATTCTGAGCAAAGGTGAGTTGATTAAAATGCAGAATTTTTATTACGAAAATGTCTTTGACATGCGACTAATGCTATATATGATTGGTAACATGCTAACGTCCAGTGCATCAATGTGTAAGCAGCACCCTGATGGTGGAGATGGAGCTGAGGCTGATTACATTAAACGCTCATAATTTAGTTAAGCTAGTTTTCAAACTAGAAGCCAGCTTTCAGGTTTACAGTGCCTTGCGAAAGTATTCGGCCCCCTTGAACTTTTCAACCTTTTGCCACATTTCAGGCTTCAAACATAAAGATATAAAATTTTAATTTTTTGTGAAGAATCAACAACAAGTGGGACACAATCATGAATTGTGAAGTGGAATGAAATTTATTGGATGTGTCAAACTTTTTTAACAAATAAAAAAACTGAAAAGTGGGCATGCAATATTATTCGGCCCCCTTGCGTTAATACTTTGTAGCGCCACCTTTTGCTGCAATTACATC
>JAMQGT020014885.1:0-21541 GCA_024447675.2 Pterophyllum scalare | reverse complement strand
AATACAGCACATTCCACGTGTCTGTTGAATGTTTAGGAACAATGTGCATGAAACATAAACATGCAGACATGCATACACATATGCACATACACATATTTTGTCTGCATCAATTCCCAATGATTTCACATTTATGCATGACCATGTATGTACATTGCAATACACTGTGCAGAGTGTACAGACATTTACATTCACACACTCCACTGTGTGTGTGTGTGTGTGTGTGTGCGTGTGTGTCTTCATGTGTGTGAACTGAATGACAGCACAGTGTTTTTCTGCAGTGCTTTAGTGCCATCTACAGACGGCTCTATCTTGGGAGTGGAGCAGCACAGAGCCGGTGGCCATATGCGAGCAGTGGCCTTCCATTCACTCTCACCATGGGATCAGAGAGTGTTTCCTCTGAGTGTGTGTGTGTGTGTGTGTGTGTTTGTGTGCGTGTGTCTAAGTGCTGCAGGGAGCACAATGGACACACCATAAAGGTGAGAGGATGCAGGAGGAGAAAATAGCCTTGTATATTTGTGTGTGCGCGTGTGTGTGTTCATGTGGCTTTTCACTCCTCTGGCTGACAACTAAAATACCACACTACTCCGGTCTCACACACATGGCCTTTTCTTTTCCCTTCTAGCCTTTTTCCCCTCTCTTTCTCCTCCGCCCCTCTGTACTCAAACTCCAAACTCAGCGGCGGTCCAGAAGTTTCCTCTAGTCTCATACTTTTAACATCATTCTCGACTCCTCTACTTAAGAATGGCACTCCTTTTCTCTGCTGTCTCCCTCTCAGGATCTTGCTCTCACTTTGCTCCAGCTCTTATCTTATCTATACAGTGCACTTGAATTATAAGATGCGGTTTCCTCCCAGACTCACTAAGAGAACTACAGGTCTACCGTTTAGAAACTTTTAATATGTTTTCACAAATCATTTGAATTCCATTCACTGCACTACTGTCAGTGCTTTTGAGGCCGAACATTTGGAACCCGTCTATTGGCAATGTGATTTAAATTCTAGCTGCTTTATGGAGCAACAGTGGAAAGGTGATTGATGACAGTGGAAACAAGATGCATGAGTAAGAAAAGCATTTGGATTACGGTGTTTGAACAGCAGTGCTTACACGTCCTTAGAAGCTACTTCTGTCTTTTCCTCTCTTTTATCTCCTCTATCTGTTTATTCATTCTATCCTACAGAGACACTCCCCTCCTCATCTTCCACTTCCCATCTTCCTCTCCCTTCCCGCAGCCTCTCCGCTGGGGTTAATGAATGACTTGGCAGGAGGCGGTAGCTGTGGCTGTCGGGGAGCCAGTAGGGCTTGGAGAGGTGAGGAGACACGCTTCCTGTCACCTCCCAGCTACTATTCTCACTCACCAGGCTCCACTGCCAGGAACAGGATGGCACCGGCTTATTGGATTATCTGTTAGAATGACTTCCTGGTCCTGGGTAGTCTTGGTGTAGAGCTCTAGAGTGACCTGGATCATCAGCTACATTTGTTTATGTCAGTGTCAGCAAATGAAAATCCAAATAGGAGGAGAAAAAAAATTGAGGGTGCATTCTGTTAGGAGGACTGGAGGACACTGTGGATGGCTCTGTGTGTTTATTACTCCTTGCCCTTACTTTGGTGGATAATTTTGATCTGCAGTGTCTTGTGAGTGTCTTTAGGGTCTACGGAGAATAAGTGCTACTGAAATGACCGGAACAAAATTTGTTTTGTTTTTTAAGTGGAGTCCTCCTCAGTCCAAAAATGTTCTGCTAATGTCAGAGACATTACATTGAGGTGACTTCTAAAACTTCTAAAAAAGATCTTCTTCTGACTGCTCCCTTTAGGGGTCTCTGCAGCGGACCATCTGCCTCCCATCCTCTTCTGTCACACCAGTCCTCTGCATGTCCTCCTTCACTATATCCATGAACCTCCTCTGTGGTCTTTCCTCTTTTCCTCTGGCCTGGCAGCTTCATCTTCAGCATTCCTTGTGCAATACAGCCACTATCCTTCATCTGTACAATCTCAACCTTGCCTCGCTAACATTGTCTCCAAACCACTCAACCAGAGCCGTCCCTCTGATATACTCATTTCTAATCTTGTCCATCCTAATCTTGTGCACTGTCTGTTGCCTACCTTCACTATCTCTACTTCTGGCATGCCCACCTTTCCACTTGTCTCCCTCTCATTCACACACATGTATTCTCTCTTGTTTCTACTGACTTTCATTCCTCTTCTCTCCAGTGCATACCTCCACCTCTCCAGGCTCTCGTCCATTTGCTCTCTACTCTCACTCAAGATGTTGTCTGGAAACATCGCAGTCCATGGAGAGTCCTGCCTGACCTCATTTGTCAGCCTGTCCATCACCACTGCAAACAAAAGGAGGCTCAGAGACGATCCCTGATGTAATCCCACCCCCACCTTGAACCCACTGATCACTCCACCCACATATCTCACCACTGTCTCACTGTCCTGTACCACCCTCACATGCACAACTAATGTTGGGTGGTTTTCCGGTTTACCACTGCCGTTGTAGTGGATGAAAAATGTAATCTGTGGATTACTGTGTTTAAATTTTCTCCAGACATTCATTGTCACTCAGGAAGAATTCTAATAACATTTCTGTCAGTAGCACTTTAGTCAATGAAAATTATGATTTCTATCTGCAGTAATTCATATTTGGCAGTATGGTTCCGTTCTGGGACCTCCCCTAAGAAAGCCTACGGCGGGGAGAGCACGACTTTCTGCTCTTTTATGCGCATACATGGGGAGCCTGAGGCAGGGAGAACAGCAGCAAAGACCCCCTAAGGGTACACAACAGAGGAGGCATCAGTGACAACAGACGTAACATTGATTAAGTCAGACACAGCATGAAAAGGAGGAGCTGCAGTGTAAGCAGGTTGTAAAGCAGCATTCAGAGGAAGCATCTCGGGCAGGCAGGATAATATACTTTAAATACCACACCCTTTTAGAGATTTACCCATTGTATGCAAAGATATGTGGGTAGTCCTGAAGATCAGTTGTTAATAGCTAATGTATGGGGATTGTGGGCTGAATCTAACTTTGTATCTTACTTGAAACAAAATTATGCTTGATGTAAGTCAGCAGCCATCTGCAACAGTTTACCTTTGGTGGCAGGGCGGTCTTCTGAGGCTGCGCTTCCATGCACCCAAATGGAAAGACAAAGGCAGGTAGAGCAGCAGCAGAGAGCACCAAAAGAACCATAAAAAAGTCCCCAAGCGTCAATGTGTGGTGGGGAGAGTGGCTGAAGCAGTTCTTTGTAGTGCAGCAGAGTTATGAAAGCAGTGCTTCTTTTTCTCTGTGGTTTTCTACCAGGTGAGTGCTATGGCAGGTTGAAATCTCCTCAAATGACTTGAGTTTGCAGATTCCGTGACTCATGACTGATCAGCCGCGGATCTCATCATTGGATGGCGCTTAACATAACAAGCAGCAGGATAAGATGAAGCAGGTACCCCGACAGCTTGTTTTTTCCTTATGAAGAGGAGCGCGCAAAGCTGCTTTCAGAGAAAGCAACAAGTTTAGGCATTAAAGCAGCTTAAATATCATATCTACATAAGATTTGGCAGTTAGATGGATAGAAGGGTTTCAGCTAAGGTTATCAGCTGATTTAGGTTTGCATGGCGATCAGCTGTTATCAGCTGATGTACCTTGATTGTGGCATGGCATAAATTCATGGACCTGAACACTCTGCTCAGTTTTTGACCTCCTGTCACCATCATTTACAGTCCGTTTGCAAATGACAGTGTGAGTTTAGACAGAAAAAATGTTTTGTGTGGTAATAAGTTGTAAGTAAAATAACACACACAAGACAAACAAGTCTTTTAAAAAATCTTTACCACTTTAAAGGGATTCTAGGTAGAGATAGCAGAGAATAAACAGTAAGGAGATATTTTTCTTTTTATCCCCAAGATACATATCACTCTGTTTTGCATTTATAATAAGCCTGCATCAAATGTGCAGACTGCTCTCTTTTCTTCCTGATGAAGCCTTTGAAATAAGAACTTTCTCGAGTGGATTTTGTGAATCCCCTAATGGTAACTCATATGTTTGCAGTGCTAATGGGCATAAATTTGAAAGCTATCACAATCCCTTAAAAACAAGAAAAATAGCAGATCACTGACTTTATAAACTGTCTCTTTACCTGCCTGCAAGGAAGTTATCCGAGGCGAGTGTCTGTGTGTTTGTGTGCAGTGATTGGGGTGTGGGTGGGGGGGCTCCACAGACACGGGTTTTAGAAAAGCGCCACGTTGAGCTTGAAGCAGCTGTGGAAAAAGACCGGAGGCAAAGTCACAAACAGACAAATGAGCTGATTTGTTGGCTGATTGGGCAACACTGCTTGTCGATTAAATCCTTTTCAATGTTTGCCGTGTCGAAAAACAAGATAGCAGAAACATAAAGAAATAAAGTGAGAGGGAAAGAAGAAGAGACGCGCGAGAGAGAAAGACTCGACACAAAAAAAAAAAGAAAAAGAAAAAAAATGCCCTGAAAGAGCAAACTGGGGAACTGAAGGAGGCTGCCTGTGAGACAAAAGCTTTTTAAAACATCACAAAGGCCTAGATGTTGGTTGTCATTTCACTTGTGGGAATTTGATGACAATCCCGCAAGTTGAAAGAGAAGGAACAAACATGAAAGGAGGGGCAAGACACTTTTACGGGTGCAAAAAGTGGAGAGTCAAGCTGAGAAGGAGGGCTCATGCATGTCGGCGTGTGTGTGTGTGTGTTTATATGCATTGATGCAACTCCAGAATGTCTTGTGAGTATGTCTCCGCCTCTGTCACCCGGTACAACAGTTGTCATGGGAACATGGCTGTCAGAGGAACAGGCACATTTCCATCACAGTCTTTGTTCTTCCTGTTAATGCAATACAATACCTACCCCCCACTACACAAACTCGCACAGACAAGTTTGCTTTTGTTTCTATTTTGATATTTCTTGTGACCATCATCTCTTCTTCTCTGGTAGTTTTTCACGCACTTCCTCTGCAAACCAACAACTCCCATTTTACATTGTGTTTGCACAGAGAAAGATCTGTCATTCAGTATACCAAGTTAGTCACAGCACAATACAAAGGATCACATCTTCCACACAATCCAAATATTTTATGTCATCATTTGCACTGTGCTCTCTTTCCAGAGCTCTTTTATGAAGAGGAATCCTTCTCAGTCTTTGCAGCAGTCACTTTTAAACGTAGCTTTGGTCTCCACCCAGTCCTGAGTGAAATATATGAGCCTCTGGATGGCAAGTGCTCTAATTTCTTCACCACTTTGATGTGAAATGCTTTTTTTTCTCTTAAAAAAAGAAAAGAAAAACAGATTCAAGGTTCAAGTCTCAACTTTTCTTTCTTTTTTCTTTTTTTTTATCATTATCAAATACAAAGTTGCATAACACCATTGATGTGTCACCTTGTGCCACCCACATAACGCAGTATAAGAGAGGACCTTTGTCACTGCCTTGGTCACTGGGACAAAACACATGTACAAAATTACCATTCAAGTATGATAAAACAAAAAGTTTTCAAAGTTTGCTGACTTTACCCCCCAAAAGACTTCCTCTAAGAAGTATGATGGTGTTAGATTTCTATTCAGGATTCTCTGAGTGCCGTGTCTATCTCTTATAATGTTTCAGGATTTAATTACCAGCTGCAAAGGCTTCCAGACTCCCAATTTGAGTCTTGTGTTTTGTAAGTGCACAAAATTGTCCACACCATCCACTGGAACAGCTTGAAAAAGGACATTGTGATGTGATTAATGATTATATAGAGGTATAGCTTTTGACTCTTCCCAGCAGATGCTCAAACTGCAATGTTTTTTTCAACTTTGAGCCCTAAGAAAATGTGGTAAATGATTGTTATTCTTGAATAAGTCTTAAATTAAAAAGTATGTACAGCTTATATTTAATTTATATCAGGTTATTGAGAGGCAGCAGCGGTGACAAAATCAAACCTGATGTGAAAGGTTATTTGTGCTTTAGTCTGCTGCTTCTCCATCAACAAAGCTTAAGGACTGATTGCATCCTTTAAGTCAGAAATTTAACAATCTGATAATCTGTGATGAAGAATGTGTTTACTGTTTGAAAACACATTGAACTGGTACATATGTTATCTCAGTGTTTGAATCCAGGGAGCATCTTCTCCATTATGGCAGAGCACATTATTTGTGATGTGATTTATAATTCTGCCGACTACCACCGCGATCAAGGCAATAAAAATGAATCACGGGATTTAGGGGAGCTTGGTTTCATTTGCGCTTTCATCAGATTTCTACCTGCCAGCCTCACAGGTTGCAAACTCTAGAGAATTTTCTCAGTGTGATCAGAATTGCCATCAGTGACTTCTATGAAGATCAGAGTGTTCATATGAAAGCTAACAAGGTCTTATTGTCCCCACTGTGAAAGGTCTTGTACAGATGCAGGCACACCACTGTGACATGTGTCTTTCTGTCCATTAGGCTTCGTGTTACTGCCACAGATGATTCATTTTTTGCCAATTTTGAAGCAATACTTTCAGCAAACTATTAATTTACACACTTCACCTATCTTACTTTTGCACGAAGACCAGACTCTTAATAGCCTTTGAATTACTATTGTTATTTGTGCATTGTGAAGGTTTTTTTTTTTATCGCTACCACACACCGGAGAAATGCTCTTTCAGCGTTCCAAGTAGCCAACAGCAGAGTAGATTAGAACAAGTAGCATGGGGCTTGTTCGTCTTGGGGGTAGTTATTACAACTTTTGTTTATCTATTTGTTTATGAGGGTTTTTCACCACATAGAAGCTGTTTAGAATATGAATAGCAGGACAGATGTGTCTGGCAAATTTTGTATTCTTCTCAGAATTCCAGCAAAGAACCCACAGCATTTCTATTTTATTTTTTGCATTTTCATTCTTCACTCCTCATCTTCCAATATGGTGATTTTTAATCACCTAATATCATGGCACAATGAACAGATTGCCATGAGTCGCAAGTGGAGGCCACGCGAGACAAAACAAAAAGAAGAAGTGGGAGAGAGGCTCCTCTGCCTCTAATTAAAAAAAGTGAATCTGATCAGTGTGTGGAGGTGTGTGTGTTTTAGTATGTCCATTCTTCAGTGTTTGCGTGACTGTAAGCAAGGACGCATACGCACTAGCATCTGTTTGTCAGAAAAAAGGGACAGCAAACAAAGCCATAAAAGTGTGCTGGAGAGAAAATGAACTTTTCAAAAGTCCTCATTCTTCATCTAGCAGACATCATCAAACTCCATTTATTTCTGGAATGCAATCAGGACAGAACAGAATAAAGCACATCATGAATGTGAATGAAAGTTAAAAGAGGTAAGACTGCAAAAAAGCTTTTTTTTTTTTTTAACCTGAATATAATGTTCCTGCTGCTACCCTCACAGTTACTAATCAGAGTTAGATAGTTCTCTTAGCTGCACACTTTCAAGTTTGTTCAAAATCAAGAAATCTTCAGGTCCATTTTACAATATCAACACAGTGGCGTCTATAGAACTAACAAGTCTGCATGCTTGTTAGCTAACAAACATTATTTCATCCGCGTACTGCTTTCAGTGCACAGATGAGAAAGTTCTTTGTTTTAGTGTAGAAGTGTAGAAAAGAAGTGTAAGTCCAGGTGAATAGCCAAGGAACCACCAGTCTATAAAGTACAAGCTAAGACGTTTCATAAAGTGAATATGTAGATTAAATTGTCAAGAATAGTAAAAAGAACACCAAATTGATAAAGAAGAGTAAAATCAGTAGAATTCATCCTTTGGGAAAAATGAAAGTATGTTTCATAGCAGTCCACCTACATGAAGACCAAAGTGTTGAACCAACACAGCCATTTTCACAGCCATTTTACTTTCAAGGGTAAAACCTGTGCATAGCAATGCTTAACCTTCCACATTCTCGGAAGCTGTCAGAGAAAAGACAATTGCCCCAGGTGCAGAGACTCACTGAAGCAGATTATGCCTTTTCCGGTGGTTTATATTATTTATCACAGAGCACATACAGCAGACAACAAAACAAGTGTTACTGCCAGGTAATGTATGCTGTAATACACCCAACAGCTGGCAACTAACAAACAGATATACATATAATACCACAGTGCACATATAAGCTCGACCAAAGTAGGCAAACACAGCCGTGTATCAAGATTCAACAGCTGCTCGGTGCGCAGACAAAAGAAAAAGCTGGAGACTGTGATTGAATAATTAACGCCACTGATTTTTGTTATGTGAACCACATTGCTAAATTCAATTATTATAGTTGGCACAGTCTAAAGTAATATTTTGTTTGCAATTTTAAAAAATTAAAAAAGAGTATTACTTTGTACTGAGCTGCTTGCCTTTTTTTTCTGATATTAACCACTGCTGCTCTTCCCTTTCTGAACCTTTGTTGCCCCTAACAAATCAAGTGGCAATAAAACTCCCAGATTCTGTCATATTTTGCCAGCTGACCAAATACAAAACTTTGCAAAAGTATTGAGCCAATTATCATTTCTGTATACTGTTCTTCCAAGGAGCCAGACTTTCTTGTAATTTTTAAAGTGATCTTTTTGAGTAGTTCTCCGGGCTTTCTAAGGGTCTTTCAAAGTTTTTCAAACAAAAACATACAATTTGCTCCTGTTTCCTTAGTTAAATTGATGAAAACTGCCAAAGATAACGCAGTTTGAAGGGCATAAAATAGTATTTTTGCACCAACAAGTTGATTCCCCAAAGTGTTATTATCTGAAAATGTGGCTTATCTTGGCATGGTGTGCAGTGTGTCCTTAAAAAAAGGGAAACTGAGGAAACTGGACAAGTGGACAACAAAAAAAATCAATAAAAGAGATCATTTGGAAGAACTGACCATGATTTATTGAGATACAGGATTAGATTAATAAGCTATTTGGTGATTACACTTCAATGAATCATAATAGCAGAACCGAGTCCCAACAATAATTGGAATTAGGACACTTGCATGTTCTCCCCATGTCTGCGTGGGTTTCCTCTGGGTACCACGGTTTCCTCCTACAGTCCAAAAAACTGACTGGGGTTGGGTTAAGTGGAAACTCTAAATTGCCCATAGGTGTGAATGAGAGTGTGAATGTGAGTGTGGATGTTGTCTGTCTCTCTGTGTTGGCCCTGCCTGTACAGGTGTACCCTGCCTCTCGCCCTATGTCAGCTGGGATAGGCTCCAGCCCCCCCGCGACCCTGAACAGGATAAGCGGAAGTGAATGCATGGATGGATATTTCATCACCACAATGGACCAGTACAGCCTCTGCATCACGCAGCCATGGCACCAATCCCTCTGTCAATCTCCTGCTCCCCTGCACTTCCCTCACTCATGAACAAGACCCTGAGATAGCAACTCGTCCCTGACCTGGAGTGGTCACTCCACCTTTTCCCAGCTGAGATCTATGGTGTCAGACTTGGATGTGCTAATTCTCATGCCTGTCGCTTCACACTCAGCTGCAAACTGCTCCAGCGCATGCTGTAGGCCACCACCTGATGAAGCCAACAGGACCACATCAATCACAAAAAGCACTGACCATCTGAGGTCACCAAGATGGAAGCTTTCCACCACTTGGCTACACCTAGAAATTCTGTCCATAAAAATATAAACAAAATCTGTGACAAAGGGCAGCCCTGGTGGAGTCCAACACCCACTGGAAATGAGTCCGAACTATTGCTAGCAATGCAGACCAAGCTCTCACTGCAGTTGTACGGGAATTGAATGGCCAGTAACAACAGGCCAGACACCTCAAACTCCCACATCATCCCTCCACAGGATAGCCTGATTGATGCAGTCAAATGCCTTTCCCAAATCCACAAAGCACATGTAGACTGGTTAGGCAAACTCCCACACACATTCAAATATCCTTGAGAGGAGAAAGAGCTGGTCCAACTCTCACAACCAGGACAAAAACTCCATGGTTCCTCCTGAATCTGAGGTTCAACTAATGCAGGGGTGGCCAACTCCAGGCCTCAAGAGCCAGTGGCCTGCAGGTTTTAGATCTGTCCCTGATCCAACACACCTGAATCAAATGGCTGAATACCTCCTCGGTATGAAATGAAGTTCTACGGAGTCCTGCTAATGACTTCTATATGTGATTCAGGTGTGTTGGATCAGGAACACATCTAAAGCCTGCAAGACACCACCTGTTGAGGCCTGGAGTTGGCCACCCCTGAACTAATGGCCAAAATCTTCTTTCTAACATCCTGGAAATGGACCTTCCAGGGAAGGGATAATTGGAGCACACCCTCTGGGCCCCCCTTCCTGAAAATGGAAGTACCACCCAGTCTGCCAATACAGAGGCACCACCCCAGATTGCCACACAATGTTGCAGAGCTGTGTCAACAAAGACAATCCTGCAACATCTAACTCACAACAAGGTGGTGATAAGTTGACAACTCAGCTCCTATCTTCACCCAGATGTCCCAAACATATGACCAATTTGGCGATACGATTACTGTGACCTAGGGTGTCCTGGTGCCACATGTACCTATGGACATCCTTATGTTCAAACACGGTGTTTGTTGTGGACAAACTGTGGTTTGAACAGAAGTTCAATAACAAAACCACTCTCTGGTTCAGATCAGGCTATTGCTCCCAATCACTCCCCTCCAGGTCTCACTGATGTTGCCCATGTGAGCGTTGAAATCTCCCAGTAGGATGGCGTATTCACCAGATGGAGTGCCCTCAGGTACTCTGCCGAGTGACTCCAAAAAGATTGGGAACTCTGAACTGTCATTTAGCACATAAATGCAAATGACAGTCAGGACCCCTTCCCCGACTCAAAGGCCCAGGGAAACAGCTCCCTCATCCACCAGTGAAAACTTCAACATACAGACAGCAAGCCAAGGGGTTATAAGGATACACACCCCAGCCAACCACCTCTCACCGAGAGCTCCAAACTGGAACAGAGTCCAGCCCCTCTGGAGACTGGTTTCAGAGCCGAGGACATGCGTTGAGAATATACTGTCCATATCTTGAGTCCTCATAACCCTATCTCAGGCAGGATAAACTGTTCCCTTGAGCTTCCTCTCATAAGGGACGTCTGAATCACTCTTATTCTGGCCCCTCATCCAGGATCAATTTGCCTTGGGAGACCCTATCAGGGGGCAAAAGCCACTGAACAACATACCCCTTGGGATCCCTGGGACACATGAACTCCATGATAATGTGGTGATTCTTTGAGAAGCACTACGCAGTTCCGTCTGGAAAATGTCTGACTGACAACAGCTTCATTTTTTCAGAATCTCAATGATCCTTAACACACTGCTGGTGCAGTAATATCATACCTGAATGGAAAAAAAACAATGGAACAGTATTAGTCTTAGATTTGCATCCCCAGAGCCCAAACCTCAGCACTATTGAAGCAGTATGGGATCATCTTGACAGAAAACAGAATAGAAATTACAAATTACTTGCCTAAGAGAGTGTAGGCTGTCTTGAAGAATAAAGGTGTTTATGTATACTGTATTTCGATTTATGTTTGTAAATGTTTTAATAAATCGCTGCACCTATTTCCCAATTTCATAGCAAAATTTAAAGACATGATGGGTGGCTCAAGACTTCTGCACACTACTGTACCTTGTGTAATTTTCACATATGGCCCCACCTTCCCATCATGCATTCATTTATTTTAATGAGCCCCGAACAGACATGAAGTAAATACCCATTCATGCAGGATCGCCTATTCTTGAGCCGTCAGACTATTTGCTTCTAAAAGTATTCTTGAGAAAGGTATTCAGCAGCCTCGTCAGGGAGTTTTATTAAACAATGACTGGCAGCAGGAGATACTCACTGACTCTGTGTGGTTTCTTTGTGCAATGTTAACAAGAAGCTAAATGGACACTGAGGCCGACTTGGGAATGGTCATTCGCAGCTTGAAAGTATCCTAACTATTTAGATTTAAGAGTCTCATTAAAAAAAATGTCAGTAATTGTCAGTTTTCTTGTTGTAGTAGAGCTTTGTGGATAGAGTTATATTATTTGTGAAGATCATGTTTGGTGTGCATTGAAAAGTTTAGCTATGCCTCAAAGGAAAGTTTCTCAAAGTAAAAAGTGAACACACACATGATTGGTAAGATGTCTTACCAATCATGTGATTACATTATGATTACACACTATATACACAAAAATAATGGGCCACACCTCTTAATCTTTGAATTTTGGTGTTTTCAGCCCCATTGAAACAGATGTATAAAATCAAGCACCTGGTAATCCAGTCTGCCTTTACAGGCATTTGTGAATGAACAGGTCATTCTAAAGAGCTGTAACAGGATGACATTGCAGCAACTTAATTTGTGAAATTTCATCCCCCGTCATCAACTGTATTGCAAACGGGAAGCAATTAGGAGCAACAGCAAGTCCGCTACAAATTAGCAGTTGTTCCCAGATGGAAGTTTTGTTGTTCTAAATGCCAATTTGAGTGTGTTTTTCAACTTTTGCTTCTATCTTTTTTTTTTATTTACTTATTTTGTAAGCAGTGGTCTTCTTTTAATTCAGCATCAGTAGAGGCTGACTTCATGCAATGTACTCCTTGCCACTGAGCAATCCCTGAAATGCAAGTTTCCTCAGATAATTCTTATGCCAAGTCAGAAGAACATAATGTTTTCCTTTTCAGTAAAGGTTGTGTGAATCCATGCAGTTTGCATGGATCACTTTTTAAAAAGATGGTTTCACAAACTGGTTCAAAGAATGTCAAATGTGAGTCCACACATTAAATAATATTTATTACTAAACCACCACAAGCCAGTTGAATGCTGACATCAAAAGGCAAGTAGTGAATATATGTCTCTTGGGTGCCGTCAAGTAGCAACCACAAACAGCTGATGCCAGATGGATGGAAAACAGAGACAGCATGAACTCATATGTCACTTTCCATTGCCCCAAAAGCTACCCTCCAAGATAGACTAAGACCACCTAAAAGACAGAGAAAGGGCAAAGGAATAAAAGACACTTCAAAAAAAATTATATGCCATTGTATTAGAATAGATGGCACATAAGAGAACTCTAAACTTCCAACCAATGACTTTTGAGGAAAAAAAAATCTAAGAAGCCCGGGTGATCAATTTGTATTATATCAGAAACAGACAATCTACCTGATTACTTTCCTGGCAGCAAGGAAATGAATTCAAATGCAATGCTATACAGTATGACATAAAGTAGTACAGTTTGAAAGAACTGGGTCGAGCCAGTGAGTTACGGTACCTTTCTTTATCTGAAATACAACAGGAAGAAAGCCACAGGAATACACATTCATCATTCGGCTGTCTGGTGAACTTTTCGAACTCTTGGTTCTCCCATATTTATGTGTTTTTGATCTTGTGTAATATCTTGTAACAAATCAAAAAGGAATAGTAGTGCATTTATATGCATTTGTATTTGAGTGTGTGTGTGAGCGTGCATGCGTGCGTGTAGGATGGGAGAGGGTGTGGGGCTGATAGGGTCACATTAAGGTGGAAGTAAAAAGAATGACTCACTTATAATGACTTTCATTTTTCTATGCACACCTGGAGTACAAAAAAAAAAAAAAAGATCCTATTTCTGTGAGATCACAATCATTTCCCAGATAAGAAACTTAGCTGATATTGGGTTATTACAGAAGTAATATGTGTCATAGGCGGTTTTTCTTTCTGCACAGCCAAGTTGAACCCACTGACACAGTTCCAATCTGTATTACATATTATTGTATTAGAATTCTTCCACACCAGGGTCAAGGATCAACTCTTTCAACTTTGTTGCACATCACTGCACATTGAATAAACTTGTGAAATTTGTGTTTGGCCGATTATTTCTTTGCTGCAACAATGCTTCTTGGTAGTAATGTCAGGGTTGCGCTGCTGTGCAGGCAGGAAGGAGGAAGGACCCCACATGCAGACTCCGGGATGGTGCTGTTAACACTCACTTTATTTACAAAAACACAAAAACACGGACGGAAGCTCTCCTCACAAAGAACACACTGGAAAGGGAGAGACGCAGGGACCACAGCAGGGAACAACCACAATGACGCAACAACGAGGCACAGAAACACCGGACTTAAATCCACATAAGGGAACACAGGTGAGGCACATTACACAAACGAGACAGGAGGAAGCAAAACTGAACAGGACCCACAGAGACCACAAGACTACCAAAATAAAACAGGAAATTGTTAGAAAGCCTACTTATTTTCCCTTAAAAAGTGCCACATTTGATGCATTTGTGGGTTGAGCAGCAGAGTTGAGTATGTAGTTGCCTGCCGACATTAAAAAACTTGCCAAATCTTCTATGTCAAAAACTGTCTAAACAAAGGCATTTGAAACCATTAATTGTGTTTTTGAATCACACTTTAAATGCTGCTTAACTGTGGGGCACCACACATAGTGCATTATTAACACTGCACGTTATACTCAAAACAGACAACAAAGAAAGAAATTTAAATTAATTGATTTTTACACATCATTGAAATATGAGAAATAAACATCCAAAAAAAGATTAAATTACTACTAAAAAGTGGGCTGTGTGTTATAAACAATGCTCATTGTTCTATAATTCATGACCTGCATCTCACTAAAAGTTCAAATCTAAAACGATAATAATACTATACGAACATTCAACCTCCATTTTCCTCCGCTTATCCAGGGCCAGGGAGCGGGGCTGCAGCCTGACCAGTGAAGCCCAGACCTCCCTCTCCCCCAGCCTCCTCCTCCAAACTATGCCTGATTTCGATTAAAGCGCTGGGTATTTGTAGAGCTACGACATAACCTTCGTTAGTGGCCGATGTTTTTGCCGCCATATACGCCTGTGCAGGTACATTGTGTGTGTTAATTACCTTGAAGTCGTGTCCTGGTGTTTTACATGCAGTGCCAGACAACAGAAACAAAAAGTGCCCGGACTTTTTTTGCCTCCTGGGTCCTACCCTTTGCTGTGGTCAGTTTTTTTAAGGTGCAAACATATTTGTCCCTCTAGTTTGTTTTGCTTCTTTGTACAAACTTGGGAGAAGTAGCCGGAAATGCACGGAAGGAAATGACGGTACTTCTTGGGAGGTGCACTTCAGGTAATGTTGTAAAACTTCAAATATAACTGACACTAGACCTAGGCCTAGACCTAATAAAAATATCAGGCCAAGATTAACAGAGTTATGTCATTTTTCTATAATGATGTCAGTACTGCAGCTCTATCTAGTGGCAGATGGCTGTGTAACATTTAGGACAACCATTTACAGCACTTGGCATCAATTAAAATCTTAACAATTGGGCTAACTGACCAGAGCATCTGGTACAGACTAGTGACGATAGCGACAATTAGTTCGTCTAGTCGCACACTTCCCTGGTGTAAAGCATGCCGCCACTGGACTCTAGAGCACTGGAAATGTGTTCTTGGGAGTGACAAATTACATTTCCCTGTCTGGCAATCTAATGGAGGAGTCTGGGTTTGGCGGTTTCCAGTAGAACCGTACTTGTCTGACTGCACTGTGCCAAGTGTAAAGTTCCAGTGAAAGGAACTCTTAATGCTTCAGCATACAAAGACATTTTGGACAATTTCATGCCCCCAACTTTGTGGGAACAGCTTGGGGATGACCCCTTCCTGTCCCAACATGACTGCACACCAGTGTACAAAGGTCCATAAAGACATAGATGAGTGAGTTTGGTGTGGAAGAACTTGACTGGACTGCACAGAGTCCTTTCCTCAACCTGACAGAACACCTTTGGGATGAATTAGAGTGGGGACTGCGAGCCAGACCTTCATCCAACATCAGTGTCTGACCTCACAAATGCACTTGTAGAAGAATGGTCAAAAATTCCTATAAGCACTGCTAAAGCCTTCCCAGAAAAGTTGAAGCTGTTTTGGCTGCAAAGGTTAGGCCAACATTATATTAAACCCTATGGATTATGAATGGGACATCACTCAAGTTCATAGGCATGTGAAAATAAATGAGTGAATACTTTTGGCAATATATTGTATTAGTTTGAAAAGACTATATCATATCCTTCCTGAGTAAATAAATACGGCACAATTTAAAAAGTCCTATGTGACCTTCTCAAGCTATTCACAAAGGTCATATTTTCCTCCAGTTATTGTATTTAGATTTTCAAACGTGACCTCTGACCTTGAGCTTGAGATCAAGGTCGCAAGAAATTGAATGGGATTTTTGGTAGATGCACCTATGGCATCAATTTGAAAATCTTTGTGACACTGTTATCGAATTTTTGCATTCGCGATGTTGGAACATCAGCTTTTAAACAACTTTATCACCATCGTATTTTTTTATTCTTTCTTACATAACTTCATTCATAAGGGTTTCTTCTGGCCTTCCCTAGGCATTAATGAACACATCTTACAATTGCAAGCACTTTCCGAGCGTGACTCTACATTAATGCATGCACATGATTAAATTATTAAGATTGTTTGCTTCATTAATTTGTTCATTATTACAGCATGTACACTCTCTGGAATTAAATTGTGTTAAACATCCATTTGCTTGTTTTAGAAAGAAATAGGAAAACAAAATGAGCTGTGCATTCCGATGTATACTTTTTAACATTCAAACTGTAAGTAATCATGTAGGGAAATAAACATCTTCACTGAATCAGCAAGTAAATATAACTTCTGAGGTTCTTTGTTATATTTACATTGATGAAATTCTTTGCCTCTTTCTTATTAAAGAAGCTCTGATAAATTATTTTTAAATGTAACAATGGAAATTGGTATATATTTAAAAATTTTAAAAAATCTTTAAGATTTTGGGATGTTTCTGGTTGTAATGACTTATCCTAAAATAACTGCACCCTGACATAATTGTGCTCATTCAAAAATGGTCATCAAAACATATTGTTTATGTGTTCAGGAACACCTTTTTTATTATTGTTATTTTGTTCATTCTATTTTCTTTATTTCTTTATTTTCTGAGAAAAATGTAATTGCCCAATCACAGCTCAGTGCATTTAGGCATATACACATGGTCAAGATGATTTGCTGAAGTTCAAACGAAGCATCAGAATGGGGAAGATAGGTGATTTAAGTGACTTTGAACATGGCATGGTTGTTGCTGCCAGACGGGCTGGTCTGAGTATTTCAGAAACTGTTGATCTACTGGAATTTTCCCACACAACCATCTCTAGAGTTTACAGAGAATCAGTAGGGAAAAGAGAAAGTACCCAGTAAGCAACAGTTCTCTCAGTGAGAATGCCTTGTTGATGCCAGAGAAGAAATCAGCCAGACTGCTTTGTGTTGCTATGAAAGCAACAGTAATTCAAATAACCACTCTTTACAACAAAGGTATGCAAAAGAGTGTTTCTGAAGTGCACAGCTCGTAGAACCTTGAAGCAGTTGGGCAACAGCAGCAGAACAGCGCACTGAATGCCACACTTGTCAGGTAAGAGCAGGAAACTGAAGCTACAGTTTGTACAGGTTTACCAAAATTGGATGACAGAAAACTGGAAAACTATTGTCTGGTCTGATTATCTCAATTTCTGCAGCAACATTCAGATGTTAGAGTTACAATTTTGCCTAAACAATATGAAAAGCATCGATCCATCCTGCCTTGTATCAGCTCTTCTGGTTTGTGGTGGTCCTGTAATGACATGGGGGACCTTTCCTTGATAAACTTTGGGCCCTTTAGTACCAGCTAAGTATTGTTTAAATGCCACAGCGTGCCTGGGTTCCATAGTGTACCAGCTGCTGGTGAGTGCTTCCATATATATATGTGTGTCTGTGTGTGTGTGTGTGTGTGTGGGTGTGTATGTGCTGGTGGTACATGCCGTGCAGATATATGCATACAGCTCAGAGTTCCAATATCTGCAAGAAGCAAGTGCTATTGCAACTGGAATCATAATAGACAGCAGAAACTCAAGAAGGAAGAAGAGGAAGAACAGGAACCATCATGGAAGGACAGGCCTCTGCACAGCATGTACCACCAGCAGATAGAGGAAGTGGTTGATACTGAAAAATCCTACCAATGGCTCAACAAAGCTGGACTTACAGACAGCACAGAGGCACTAATCATGGCAGCACAGGAACAAGCTCTAAGCATAAGATCGATAGAGCCTGGGGTCTACCACACAAGGGAAGACCACAAGTGCAGGCTGTGCAGAGACGCCCCTGAGACAATCCAGCACATAACAGCAGGGTGCAAGATGCTAGCTGGCAGGGCATACATAGTTATCTGCTTTATGCTGCGCTATTGTGAGTTATACCAGGGAGTCAAGTACTTCTGATTTTAGATTTCTTTTTCAGAGGAGCCACAGTATACAGAGTTGTACGCAGTGAGGATGTAAAACTACTGACAAGATAATCGACCTCTGTAGGAGTAGAGTTTAGGTAGCTGCTCTGCACTGTGTTGCCGCATGGCATTAAAGAAGATAATAGTGGAGGAAATATATCCTTAAACTTACTTATAGCACTTTCACACCTGTCCAGGGTGTACCCTGCCTCTTGCTCTATGACAGCTGGGATAGGCTCCAGATCCCCTGCGACCCTGAAAAGGATAGGTGGAGGAAAATGGATGGATGGATGGAATTAGATATACAAATTAATTAGACAAACTAACATAATTTTAAATATATGGGTTATTTTTGGTATTTGGATGAAAATCATTTGGAATCAATAACTGCCTGAAGTCTAGAATACATGAGTTTTACAAAATGCTGCATTTTACAGATGCTCTGCCAGGCCTTTACTCCAGCCACCTTCAGTTGCTGCTTATTCAACTTCAGTTATGTCTTCAGTAACTGAAAAGCATGCTCAGATCAAGTGGCTCACTTAGCCATCAAAGACTATCCAATTTCTTTGCCTGTAGAAAGAAATCTAAGAGCCTTTAGACTCTAGGGTAGCTTTTGCGGCATGCTTTGGGTCATTATCCATTTGCACTGTAAAGCACTGTCATCAGTTTTGCAGTATTTGGCTGAATCTGAGAAGACGGTATATTGTATATTTCAGAATCCATTTTGCTATTTATATCAGAAGTCACATCATCATTAAACTCTACTGAAGGGATACTCAACTTGATCTAGCTGAGGGCCACATTTGGAAAATGAGAAGAGGCCAGGGAACAGTTAATATACTGCATTCTTCATATAAAAAGACTGATAGTTTGTGCTCATATTTTGATGCATTTTATTAGCTCAATTGCAATTCAGCAATATACATTTTAAACTATTTTCAGCAGTATAGCTGGAACCTTTACTATCATGCAGGCAAACTTTTATTGACAATTCTTAAGCACTGAATGAACATATTTCAGCTCTTTTACTTTATATAAAATGCATTCTATTAACATAGATACATTTCAATAAGGAGAGATCATTAGGAAAAGTTGAACATTATTTATTGATATACAGAATTCAATTAATCTATTTAGTGGTTAGACTCTGATGGCCTATCAAAGCAGAACAGAATCCCAGCGATGATGGGAATCAGGGCAGAACCCCTCCAGAGTCTAGACGCTGGTGGTGGTGAAGATAAAGATGGAGGCTTGGATGACGCACTGAGTGATTTGGGTGAGGAGGTGGGCTTGCACGAATGAATCTGCAAGGAAGAATGACAGGTAAGCAGTGAGATTTAAAGTAGGCAAAGTGGAGACTGGCTTGAAGACCACTGGCAGAAAGATGATTGGACTAGAGCTGTGACATCAGCTTTGAGTTTGAAAAGTAATGTGAAGAATAAACTAGCAGCTAAATACTAGGAAAGCAGACAGAGGAGTGAAAACAGATCCTTCCTGAACTGATGCCTAAGCTTCATAACTGTACTGTGCAAACCATTAAACAGAATAGTTCAGAAATACAGTAGTTCATTTAAAAAAAAAAACCAGCTTTGCTATGATTGAGTTATTTTAGTCTGAAACAGGCAACATGGGTATGTGATCAGGTGCTCAAATGTTAACCACTTCATGCATCACACAGTCAGGTATTGACTACCTCCTTAATGTGAGGTAAAGCATCTCATTTCCTTGGAGAGCTTACTGAGGTTTGGTTTGAGAGATGTCAAGGCAATATGCATGCACTGGTTGTGATGTGAGTCAGTGAGTCCATTGCTCTACTTGTCCTTAATTAGATTAATCACTGAAAACCCTGGCTCACATATGTAGGTGGATTTGTACATGGTCAAAATGTACATAACAAGTCTTTTAGTGTCTGTATACTGATGGGCAGAGTGTGCCCAAAACTCATACAGTCTCTTCTCTCTGAACTTGGCTCTCAGGACATCATTAGCCTGCATCTGGACCAGTTCCAGTTGGAAAGTGCCCTCAGTGATAGCAGGCACAGCGAATTTTGCATCTGTTGGGCAGTCCCCAGTGATAACAACAGCAAATGGGTTGCACACAAACAGTAGAAGTTGATATTGGATTTTGAAGGCGTGTATAAGGGATATGACCAGTGCACACAGTGACCTCCTCAGGAAACTTACCAGTGTGTGTGGATGAATGTATTGGTATGGGTGATTTAAACTTGTGAAGACTGTGTGCAAGTGCAAGACACATGTACTATCAGCACTGCTTATTGAAGATCTGCAGCACAAACTGCTGCTGCTGTACAAGGCACGTCAACCAACCAGCTGTGTCTTCATCTTTTCCAAGAACTGGCTCAGCTGAAACATCGAGGATGCTGCAGAGGAGCTACAGTACGGGGGCTAATGCTGCAAAAAGCCAACAGAGTAGCTGCACTTTCCAGCGCAGAGGAGCAGGTCTGGTGGTTTACACCAACAGTTCATGGTGTCCAGATGTTGAGATGGTTTCAAAGGTCTACCTCCTTGAAGATATCCCACTGTGTTGTCTCAAAATAGTCCTGCAGTGTGGGAATAGCATCCTGTGACCAGACTTTGACTTTCCTAATGGCAGGTCTCTGTTGTTTCACCCTGGGTTTGTTTTGGAAAGACACAATTGGGACTTGCCTGATTAAAATCCCCCACTGCTATGAAGACAACATCTGGATGTCTGCTGCTCGCTGATATTGTACAGCTCCTCTATAGCCTCTTTCGCATTGGCCCTTGGTAGGCACATAGCCATGATGACGGCCACCGTAAACTCTCGTGGCAGGTAGAAGAAGCACAGTTAACTCACTACACTGCATCATTCGCCAGACAGTGTTATATATATGTAACGCCCATTAGTTGCACCAAGGAAACCTCCAGATTTGTCCTGTTCAGATGTGTGAAAACCCCATGCAATTCTTATTTTTTGCCAGCAGGGTGCGCATACATCCCACACGTACGGAGACAGCGACGTAGTGTCTGCCGTTTTTTTCTTTTCCGGGCTTACTTTTTCCTTGCTATTAGGCGGATTAGAGCACACACACGGCCGAGAGGAGGGGAGTCGTTCGCTCTACTGCCTGTTAAGTCCAAAATTAACAGTGGAACTATACTCTTAAATGTTGTTGAGTGTATTTTCATTCTGGGAGTGAGCCGCTTTGACGGACATCGTCGGATTGGTAAACTGTCGAGTGGAAAAAGCTCCAGTTGGTTTTTCCCACCCCCCATTCTTTGGGTGGATTCTGAAGATGGCGAGCCAGAGGAAGAATCGGCGAGTGAAGAGGCAGTACACGGGGTTGCACGCGTGGAGGGTGTGACGCCGGCGGCCTGTTGTGGTGTTCGTCCGAGGAAGGGGACGCCTATCACAAA